>JAJEKB010001428.1:0-67118 GCA_022393335.1 Macrotrachela quadricornifera | reverse complement strand
GAGAAAAAAATAACACCTTTTCTTTTCAAATATTCGTTGTCAATATAGAAAAAAAATTAATATATATATCTCTTATGTCAATAAAATTTATAATAGTACGATCATATTTATAAATATGTTCAATAATGAAAAAAAAGAATATGATAAAATTCAATATGTTTTATACATTTCTTCGTGTCATTTCTTAATCAATATATACATATACAGATCTTCGTATTTTGTTATGATTATCACCATTCTCTGACATATGCCAGCAGGCAGACAATACATACATATAACTGTATTATGAGATTCTCTCTATTGCTTGCTTGAGAAGTTGTTGCTCGATTATTTTCACATATTGTATCTCGCTTTCTTTTTCTCTTTTATTGCTCGAACAACCAATTACTATAGAGAAAGACGACGAAGACATACTCTTCTATTGGTAGTTGTATAAGTGAGGGTTTATTTTTCTTGTCCTTTCTCTTTTTTCTTCTCGTTGTGTATCGACAATGAGCTGCTAGAGGGTGGGAAGAAAGAATGTTAGTAGTCGCAACTGGCGCAAGAAAAACTCAATCATCTATCTTAAAGAGAAGCAACATCACGTCCTTCAGTGTATATGTATCTTTCTCTCTTTCTTCGCTTGAATGAATATGTATATAAGTATGCAAGAGTAGTTTTTTTTTTCTTCTTCGTTATCAACCAATCAACAAACAGTACACTGTCTTTTTTTGCTCTTAACCAATTCTCTTTTCAACCGAGAGAGAAAAAAAATCGAAAAAGAGAGAGAAAACGAGAAAGAAATCCAGTGAACTACAAGAGAGAACTCAATCAGAGTAGAAGAGAGAAGTCAACTCCGTGTAACGACAACGAGAAAAGATAAACTTCGACAAGAGAGATTAGTTGATACACACAACATAGTACAAAAAAAAAGAAAAGATTATCATTTGATCATTTTTATATTATCTTCTAAACAATAAATAATGTATCATCCATCAATGTGGCATCCTATTCAACCACTTGATATGGCTGCAGCATTTCGTTCAATAAGACAAACAACATCATCACCAAATTCAACAACAACAAGTCCAGAAAAAAATTCTATATCAAATGCTACTACTAGTACTTTTAATGCAGCTAATGGAGCATTTTCCGTAAATACACTTCTTAATCAAACATCACCTGATCATTTACGTTTTCCTTCAACATATCCATCTTTAACGGCTGCAGCTGCAGTTCATCATCATCATCTATTTTCAACTCTTTTTCATCATTATCCTTATGCAGCTGCATTTCGTCCTTTATTAAATGGTACTACAACAGGTTTATTAACATCATCAACTAATTCAAATTCATCTTTATCATCATCATCATCATCATCAGAATCATCAGCATTTGTACCAGCTGGAAAAAAATTTAAAAATAATACACATGATGAAAATCATTGTGATATATCACCATCAGAAAAAAGTAGTGATGAAAGTTTTGGTAAATATTCAGGTATAATAATATTAATAATAATAATAGTATTCAATAATTGAAAGAAAAATTCATCCGATTTTCATATACATATGTCATTTTTTCTTCTGTTTTTGCCCTAAAGATGAGACTCGTCCGGTTGATTTCACACATACGATTGGGTGGGGTTTATTAATTAACATAGAGAAAAAAAATCAATTATCATTTATTGTTTGTCTATACTCATACTTGTTTCCTGTAATAATCACAGTGTCTTGTGAAAAATACATAGAAAATATTTTACTCATTTTCGAATCTAACTGTGAGAATAATTTGTGATTACATGAATAACTAGTTTTAAGGATCAAACAAGAATTTGATTGATTGATTGATATTTAATAGAATGAATAGGCAACAGTTTCTTTTCTATTATATTAATCAATCACTTCAGGGCAAAAAAACACTCTTCACTTTTATTCCTCATTTTTTTTTATGTATATGTATATGGAGTTTTGTTGATACAACATGTATTCGTTGTACATCTCGACAGGTTGACTTCGAGGAAAATATTCAGCTGTATAATCAAATTTGTATGATTAGGCTATTTAGACATATGGTATGATAGTGATCCATAAGTGAAAAAGAAGTCATAAAATAATCAAACACTTGACTATGAGAAAACTAATGAGATGGAATAAAATACCGGATGAAATAGACAGACAGCTCGTCGATCTTTTTCTTTTTTTTTATTTTATTTCTTTGTCTTTCTTTTTTCTTTTTGTTTGTCAAGAATGTGTTGAGCAGCTTGTTGAATAATAGAAACACCTTTTGTTATTTCTCTAGAGAGTCGATGTCGATCATCAACATTTGATTTACAAAATCCACAATGTCCAATTTGTCAAATATCATTAAATGGACAAGATATGATGACACATATTCAACATGAACTTGATACTATTGAACGTACAAGACAACAACATAAATATTCAACACGACGTTCATCACATTTAACAAATCTTAATAGCAAAGTAAGTTATCATCTGTTGTTAATACACAAATTAATCATTATATACTATGTTTATCAGACAATGATCATTACTTTTTCTAGATTCTACAAGAAAATACAATTAATAATATCGATCAAACATTTAAGACACGTTATGAAGTAAATATACAAAAAACTAAAAAAAATGACTAAAAATATCTTTTTAATTGATTTTTTCTCTATATTCTATTCTATTCTATTCTATAGACATATGTACGAGTAAGAACAAGTCGACAACAACGTTTAAATGGTAAGAATAAATATATTTTAAAATAAAAATAATATCATTTTTTTTTGTTTTATTTAGCTAAATTACAATTACATAATCGAAGAATAAACCGTAATGATACACGAAATTGTCCAATATGTTATCAAATAATTCCTATAAATACAGATGAAGAATATTTTTTTACACATGTTCAACAATGTTCAAGAAAAGTAAAATAATCCTACATAAAATTTTATTTATTTATTTATTTTTTTGTTAGAGAGAACAATTAGCAGCTAATGCTGCTTTAGTTGCAATAGCCAATCAACATCGATTACCACCTCCACCTGCACCATTAGTATTACAAACAACAGAATCAATGCAAGGTAAAAATAAAAGAAATCTTATCTTTATTTTAATAAGAATTTAATTGTTTTTTAAATATAGATGATCCAGATGTTAATGTTGTTGATACGGATGATGGAATTGAACGAGAAAATAATATTAGTAATCGACAAAGTACAAATGAAACAACTAGTACAACTGATCATAGGTATATTAAAATATTATTTTTTATTTATTAAATATATTTCTATTAGAAATCAATTTTCTAGTGATGATCGTTGTCAAGAATCATTTAACAGTGATCAAAGGTAAATAAAAATTTTTTTTTGTCTTCTCCATAAATTCTTTTATTTCTATTTAGATTTTCTCCTTCAACACAAAAAAGTGATATATTATATTCATCAAATGTAAATGAACTTGATCCTCCTAAATGTGTTGTTTGCATGGTGAGAATTATTTAAAGAAAAATATTATTTAAATTTTCTTTTTCTTTTTAATCTAGTAGGAATCGTGTGTAAAGCCATGTGTATCACTTGTTTGTTGGCATATTAATTGTGAAGAATGTTGGTTAAAATATTTAAATGAAAAAAATGCTTGTCCACAATGTCATGTAAAAACAATATCAGACAATCTTCGACGAATTTTTTTTAATAAAATATCTAAATAAAAAAGAATTTTTTTTCGTTTTCTTTTTCTTTTTTTTGCTTTTTCTTTTTTCCTTTTCTTTTTCGCTGTGTATTTGTCATGTAAAATAAAACGTTATTTTTTACAATCAAATATTCTCTTATATGACAATCGATTTCAATAGACATCCGTTTCTCATTATGAATAAATTAAAAAAAAGAAAGAAAGAATAAATAAATGATTTTCGGAAATCATGCTGTTCAATATTCTATTCACCTGCTGAGTATAAAAATGAAATATTTCATATATATTTTTTATTTTCATCATTATTAATAAAAGACGAAAAAATATGACAAATAATTCTTCTAGTTATGGTGATATTCGCGAAGGTAAACCACGAATAACAAGTTATGACGATAATGGTGTTCGTACAACAACAACAACAGCAAGACTTGGAGTAGATCCAAATGAAAAACCTAAAGAAACAGTTTCAGTACGTACAATACAACATCCTGATTCAACAGAAACAATAACAGTTACTGAAAAAAAATTACCACCTATACGTTATACAGAAACAATAACTAGAGAAAAATTACCAAAAAAAGTTGCACCACCACAAATTCAAATAACACGATCAACACCACCAAATGGACCTGCAACTGATGTATTACGTTCTATAACTATTCCACCAGCATCATCGAATAATTATATTACAACAACAGATATTCCACCAACGGCTAAAACAGTATGTTTAAATAAAAATTATAAATATATTTTATTTAATTATTATTTAGTATAATGTTGTACGTCGTGAACGTGTTGTTGAAGAACCAAATAATGTATTTTATCCTCCACCACGTCAAGAACGTGTTATTATAACTCAACCAGAACGTATGACAACACCTCGTGTTGTTATACGTCAAACTCCAGAACCTACAACAATTATTCGTGAACCAACATCATCATATGTTCAAGTACAAAATCCTCGTACAACACGTATTGTAGAAGTTCGTCAACCACCATCACCTGTTATTGTTGATGTAGCAACACCACCCATAACAACAACAAAAACAACAACATTAATCAATGATAATACTCATGATACTTATATTGATGATCGTCGTACACTTGTTAATTATAATCAAGATGATTATTATTCAACACGTCGTGTTGGTCGACGTTCAGATTGGTGTGGTGATTGTGGTACAGATTGTTGTGGTTGTGATTGTTTTACTGATTGTTGTGGTACAACAAATTGTTGTCGAACAAATTCATTTGCAAAAAGAAAAGATGTTGTTTCATATCGAACAAGAGTTACTAAAGATGGACGACGTGTTCGATATCGTGTAAGTTCAAATAAATGATATTAAATTTTATTTTGTTTTCTGAGATATGTTTTGATAAATTAATAGGTGTTTGTTAAACGATTTAATTTCACACATAGATTGCTTGTTTTTTTTTTCTATCTATTTTTATTTTATTTTTTTTTAAATGAAAAAAATATTATTATTATTTCTATACACATAGATGTGAAGGAAAGAAAAAGACAGTAGACACGCGAAAAGAATGTTATGAAGCAATTTTAATGGTTTAAATATTGATACGTCTACGCCCATTTTTATTTTTTCACTTAAACGATATTATGACTAATGTGTGACAATTAAAACTAAAGAAATGTATAAAATATTGAATTAAACATATTTTACTAATATATATGTATAAAATGTTTATTGAGAGAAAAAAATAGATTAAGAAGAATTCTCTTTTTTTTATTTTTTAGAATGCTGATGTACCAGGATATCGTTGCTGTAACTGTTGTACAGGTTGGTTGTCTCGTATTTGTCCATGTTGTTCATGTCTCGAATGGTTTTGTGCTTGTCCATGTTGGTTATGGCTTTGTTGTCTTCTACCTCTTTTACTTGGTCTTCTTGGTTTATCAATTGGTTTACTCACTCAATTACCTTGTAAGTATTCAAAGAAATTTTTAAGTAGTTCAGCTTCATCTTAAAATTCGGATAGCGATTACATCTAATACCAATACCAATACCAATAATCTAGAAACATTACGTGTAATTGAACAAGTGATAAATGAAACATGGTATGTATATGGACTTGATCAACCATGTGCAGGTAGTGCAACAACATTTCCACCAAATTTATCAACAATAACAACATTAATACCATGTGCAGCTACAACAACAAGTTGGGCACGTATTATTCAAGCAACAACATTAATAACAATAAGCGAAAGTTCAAAAACATTAATAGATAATAATTTTCTTTTAACATTTTTAATTTGTTTCATATATATTTATCGATATTGTTTTTCTTAAATACAAATAAATCTATTCTTTCAGCAATCAATTCAAATACAAATTCAAATGCAAATCAATACAATGAATTACGTGTAACACAATCATATAATACTGTTTTAGCTGTACTTGGACAAAATGCTGTTTGTCAACCAGATCGTAATTTAGCTGGTACACCACTTTATTGTGATCAAACAACAACACGTTTTTCAGTAACAGCAACATCATCATCAAGTACAGTTTTTGCTGTACAAGTCAATCAAAGTGTTCATCTTGATTTAAATTATTTTGTTCTTTTTATATTAATTTCTTTATCTTTTATTATTCATCAATATTTTCAATTACTCATACGATCAATTTTTATTTATTAAAAAAAAAAGAAAAGATTTTTTTTTAAATATTGTTATATAATAAAATATTTGAGATATAATAATTTTCAAAATAGGATTTAATTTTTCGATTGTGATTATGAATGATAAAAAATTGGTAACATCAATAAAAAATATTACAAAAAACATTTAATTTGATCATTAGTTATTCAAATTAAATCAAAGATTATCTTGTATTTAAAGATCTTGAAAACTATTATAAATCTTTATTAATAAATTTCTTCTAAAAAGAAGTTTCTAAGCTAAAAAGTCTATGTAATTTTTCTTCTTATTAACATGAATTATGAAGCGCGTAATCTTCTCAATAATAAAAATTCATTTAAATTACCATTATCTACGTATGTAAAATATAATTTTCTTTAAAAATTATATTATTAAGATTTTATTAATTCAAGAGATTTTGATATTGGTTATAATGATATTAAATTAAATATAAAATATTTTAATAAATATTTTGAATTAAATACAATTAATGAAATACTTATACATCATCAAAATGAATATAAAACACGTACAGAACATTTACAAAAACGTAAAGAAGCATTATATGAAAAAGAAATTATGTTTAAAGAAAGAATTCTTAGGTAAAATAAATAAATAATTAATTAATTAACTAATCTATTTATTTTTCATATAGTTATGAAATGTATATTAAAGTAAAATTAAAAGAAAAAATATTTTTTCTTCGTTTTTTTTTTGAAAATGTTAAGGAATTAGCAATGAAATATGATCGATCATTAAGACGAATGAATGATGAAAAAAATTTTATTAAAAATAAACAAATTGAAATAGATTTACTTAAACAAGATATTGAACAAATTCAAAAAGAAAAAATAAAAATACAAAAAATTATTTTCCAATATCAACCACATATAAATCTTCTTACACAAGTTAAGAAAAATAATGATTTTAATATAAAATCTTTATTCTTTTTTAGATTATTGATCAAACTGATCGATGGCATTCAATT
Organism: Macrotrachela quadricornifera; assembly: GCA_022393335.1. Taxonomy (NCBI): domain Eukaryota; kingdom Metazoa; phylum Rotifera; class Eurotatoria; order Philodinida; family Philodinidae; genus Macrotrachela; species Macrotrachela quadricornifera. Next base: position 59,788 of record JAJEKB010001428.1, on the reverse strand, counting down.
GATGAAATGATTGAAAAATTTAATATGCTTCATGCTAGTTATCAAGTATAATTAATTCTTGATATTTTTTATTTTCCTAAGTTTCTATATATATATAGGATATTCTTTTAACAATTAAAAATTCTAATGAAGAATTAAATGATCTTCAACGACAATTATTATTAACCATCGAAGTAAAAATTCTTTTCTTTTTAAGAAATAATTTAAATAAAATTCTAGAAAAAAAATACTAAAATATCATATATAAATAATCATATAAATGAATTACAACAAAATTTTAATGAAATTCAACAACGTATAAATAAAATTCAAATTGATATTCATAATTATCAACAAATATCAACAGAACGTTTAACAGAAATTGGTGCGATTAATATGTAAAAAACAAAATATCTCAAAAACTTTTTATTTTTGTAAATAATTTTTATTTCAGAGCAATTGAATCAATGTTTGATTTAGTACAAAAATATACTAATTATAATAAAAATAAAGATTTAAATTCGAATCAATCGATTTTTGATAAATTAAAACAAGTAAAATAATATGATTTTGTTTTTTGAAATTTATATTATTTATGTATGATAATATAATTAATAGATTGATATATTTCTTAGTGATTTGATTTATTATATTGATTATGTAAATAATCAAGAGAATAAAAATTTATTAAATCAATATTCAATTGATGATAATAATAATAGTAATATTAAATTTAAACAAAATAATATTTTAGATGAAATTACATATAATATTAATGATAATAATCAATGGCGTGGTCCATGTGAAATTGATCAACGAGATAGTTTGAAAAAAACAATTGATAAAAATGGACAACAATCATATTTTTCATATAAAGTAAATGAAAAACTAGACAATTGATTATGGAATAGAATTGTGATTGTTTATCTTAGATAGATTGATTAACTAAAAAATTTCTCTTATTCATAAGAGAAGATCTTTGTCTCTTAGTATTGCTAAGCCTATAAACTTTGCAGAATAATCTCTTATTTCGAAATTATAGTTAGCGAAATGAACAGATCTACTTATCAAAAACCGGCAATTTCTTCTGTCGCATCTGTTATTTTTATTTTTAAAACTCTTTTTTTGAAGGTTCAAGGCGAAGATAACACATTATATACAATTCAAATAAATCATATTGATAAATCAAATATTTCTCAATCACATGATAGTTTATTACCAAATAGATCATCAATATCAATGATATTACATAATAAAGAAAAGAAAAATAGAACATCTACACCTAAATTACAAAAAAGTATTGATACACATCCAAGATCATCAATTCGAAGTACATATACAATTTTAAAATAATATACATATATATAACAAAAATAGATTATTCAATATTTATTATTTAAATAAAAATTTTATTTTGATTAAATATCTCATTCGAACTTGTTTTGTATCATAGACAATATATTCATTATAATTAAGTGTATAACCTTTTGAATTAATTATGTCAGTTGATTCACCAGGACCCATAGGTACAATAACATCATTATCTCTATTAAAAATACATAATTATCATTTTCTATGTAAAAATTATAATTAAACTCACAATTTAACAGCATTTTTTGTATTAGGTGCTATTGAACCAAGACCTTTTACACTTGATAAACCTTCGGGTAATCGATTAGCATTATTATCAGCTTCAAGTAACTCATTACATTTACCAAGAGCAACCTTGATTTACGAATGAAATAAAAACAAAATTTAGAGAAAAAAAATCGACATACTTCAGAAAGAAGAACAAGACCAGTATTTTTGCTTGGTGTTGGATAACAATAATTAGCACTTTTACTACTCATATCAGCAAAATATAAACCTTTACCAAACATATAACCAGTCTAAATTATTTTATACAATATATATTTCATATGAGACGATATGAACATTAATATAATATGATTAATTTAAGAATATAGATAGTCAGTGATATAAGATTAAGACAAAGAATTAGTTGAATATATGGAAAAATAAACTCAAAGAATCTTTTGATTATTATAAAATATCTATCTGATATCGAATGATTATTTTATATCACCGACTATGTATTCTTATATTATTTTCGTAATTAGAAAATAATTTTACTCACTATAGGTGCTTCAGGTGGTGCGATACGTAAACCTTGACTAATAATACCTGCAAAATTAGTTAAACGAGAACCATGCCTATAAAATTTAAAATAAAGAATATTGATTTTTTTTTTTTGATAAAATATTTTATACCAAAGAAGCATTTTATTTCCAACATCATTAAATAATTCTTTTTCATTTTCTCTTTCAACTTCAAATATATTTTCTATTTGCATTTTATATTGTTGATGTGTTGATGCATGTGTTGATTGAAGATATTTATCAATTAATATATATATCTTATCAGTTTTTTCAATAGGACATAATTTACATTTTAATTGTTCATAATGTTGATCAATAGGATTTAAAGAAATATTTCTATTTGTATTTAATGTTGTAAATACAACTTCAATATCATCAAGTGCTTCAAGTAATTCAATTTCATGTTTTAATTGTTGAATAGTTTTTATTAATGGTGGAGTACTTCGACCAAATTCATGTGGAACTGGATGTAGAATTAAAAAGATAGCATTGTAGTTAAATTAAAAAGAATATTATGTAATCGTAAAACGCAGTACACTTCGCTAAATATGTTGCTAAAACATATTTTGTAGAATGAACGTTTAAAAGTAGGTGAATCGATCGAAACTGAATATTTTAAAATGGAGAGAGAGAGAGGAAAAAAAAAGTTTTTTAGGGCATGACAAGGTATAGTCGATTCAAAATTTATAACAAATGTGTTAAACTATCACTATCGATCATATATGTTAATAATTATTCTATCTATTCACTAATGTAATAAAATCTACAAACTTCTCTTTTTCCTCGCGCTACGATAAGATGATAAATTCAATATCATGATTTCGGTATATGTTCATATGAAATATACATACTTCGAGTATAATATGTATTATTTGCTTCGATAAAAGCAGAATTGAATTTATTTGCTTTAATAAATGTTTCAATTTCTTTTAATGCTGTATATCCGGCTTTGATTTGTGTAGTACTTAATTTACCTGAGAAAAAGAAAAGAAAATAAATAAATAAAAAGAAAAAAAGAATCTGATTTTAACCAAGTGGATTTTTTCTTGCATCAAATTTCATTTCAAGTAATGCTTCTTCCATAGCTCGAACATTACATATTAATTGAATAAGATTTTGTATACGTTTATCAAGTTTAGATTCTGGTATAGGTAAACTTTTTAATTGTTCAATAGTTGCAAGTTGTTTTTCATCATCTTTTTTATGTGTCTATATGAATAAAAAGAAAACATATTAATTTAAATTAAATTAAATTATATTTACTGATGGATTATAATCAAGTTGAACATAATCATATTTTCCAGGATATTTTATAAACTGATCACGATAATAAAAATCATTTTTTGTTTTATCACTAAATCTAATATATTAATTTAATTATTTTATTTAAATTGAATATTATTTCTATTTATACTTTTGACAAAAGAATCTTTTTGCATCATCTAAATCACAACCAAAATGTTCTAAATTATTTTGTCCATTATATCCAACTCGTCCCCTATAAAATCAAAAACAAAATCACACAAGTCAACTTTAACCACTATTGATATATTTCATCTGAGAGAAAATACATCCACAATGAAATTTGATTTCAATAAAAACTATTTTACAGTATTGAAACAACGACTGGCAATCTTCTACAAAAATTGCTGCTGCAAGAAGGATTTCAGTTCATACTGTCGAATGCGAAGTTGTTCGGCTGGAACAGTAAAACACATCTGAGAATAGACACTGTAGTATAAAGTTGACTTTGCAAGATTATTGCTAATGATAACAAGATATTCAGTCAGTGCATTCGATGAACTGACGAAAGATCTGACAGAAAAATGGCATGAACTTCGATCGAATGAGTTACAACAAAACTTAACTATATGCAACGCTACTGTTAACATAAAAGCAGAAAGTTTCACTTGTTTAGACGGCAATGCTATCTTACGAAGGATGTCAGTTGAAGTCGAACAAATTTTGAAAAATTGGACAAGACAATCTTGATGGCTCTAAATCATTTTTTCATATCCATGAAACAGCAATATTTAGTTCTAATTAGATTGTAAAGAAAGACGATTTTTTATCAATTATAAAATTTTTGTATGTTATGTGTTTATAAGGCAGTATGCAAACCTACTTGCACTAATGTTATATCCTATGATATTTCGATGGAATCTGTTAGAAATTCAACTCTTGCCCAATTAGATAATGTTAAAGAGTTTGAATTTAATTTTTTTTTTAAACTGTCAAAAATGATCTGTAACCTTTTAACTTTTTTCCTTATAACTGCCATATTTCCATTAAACTACTTCTTAACGAGTTGAAACTTGTAGAATATACAAATGTAAAATATAAGCCTTCCGAAAGTAGCACTTCGAAGTTTTCACATTTCCATGACGAATCTCACTCAAGTTTTTGATGGGAAATTTTACATATTTTAAAGAATAAAAAATTTAAAATTATTCGAAACTTGTATCTCTTCGTAATCAGTGCAGAAATCTTAAAATTGGTATTATAATCCACATAGCTCTGACTGCATACTTTCTTAGAAAAAAATTATAGCACTATTGCATCAATTTCACTAAAATTAAATTCGCTTATAATTTGTGGAAATAAGGCTTGAATAAACTTAATTGTTGTTAGATTAAAAATATCTCAGGAATTAGTATTTTCTTTTCAAGCTATGCATTTTAAAGTAGAGAATTTTTCTCCTTCTAACGTCACAAGAATTATATTTCTAACAGTATTTCTGTCGAAATGCTTTAGACTTCGATATTTGTGCGAATACTTTTACATTATAGGTTACATTTACTTTTCTTCTTGTAAGAAATACTGAAGATAAAAACTTTTCTTTTTAATATCTTACCAACGTAACCAAACATAATATTTTTTACAATTATTATCTTCAAGTAATTGAATTAAATAAAATTTATTATTATTATTTCCAACATTTGTCTATAATAAAGAAAAAAAATATTTTTTTTTTGGTACAAAAATTTTTTACTTGATTAAGCATACAATCAAATACATCATTATTTTCACAATAAACATGAGCTTTTCCTAACATAACTGTACATTCAGAATCAACAGGAACTTTTCCAATAATTGTTGTTATAGTACGCACTAAAGAAAAACGGAGGGAAGAAAAATATTTCTTAATTAAAATCATTATAATATACTTGAACTTTTTTCTGATGGAATAGATTTTGATACGATACGTTTTTTCTTTATATTTTCAATATTATTATTATCTTCTAATAATCGTTTATTTGATATTGTTGAAACATTTAATGGTAATTTAGCCACTAATGTAAAAGAAATTTTCAAAAAAAAAAACAATTACATTTGAAAAGAAAATTCAAACAAACTTGATTTAATACAATGAATTTTTCGTATAAGATTTTTATTTAAATTACTTTCAATTAATTTTTCAAGATCAATATCATATAATTGATTTTGATAATTTATAGAAATTTTTTTTTGATTATTTTTAATAGCATTTGCTATTTTTAACATTATTTCAACATTATAATTAAACCATTTTTTATTTTCATTTTCATATTCATATACAAAAAATCCATTTGTATCATTTAATTCCATAGATATACGTATACGACGTATAAATTTTGTTTTTTGATTTATTTGTATCATCTCATGAAATTTAATTAACATACTTATCTCTTCTGTTTGATTAATCATTATCTTTAAATAAAAAAAAATAATATTTTCTTTTTTTTATTATAGAATTTTATTATTCACTTCTTTATTTCCGGCATCATATGCTTGAGAAATTTCTTGTTGAATATTAATTGGATATTGTTGCCAGGTATTTTTATCACCTTCCCATTCCCATTGAACAGAAAAATCCGAAAGATTAGTAATATTATTACTTGATGCCATTGTATAAATGACTTAATCAATTTCAATCAAATATTATGATATGATAGTCATCAATTCTATAACAATGGTCACCAATGTAAACCGCCTAAATATGAATGTATACAAATTCTGTATTTTGTATTTTTTTTTTCTAAACAAAAAATCTTTTTAGCTGTTTTTTTTTGTATGTAATTAATAATATTATAATTATAATAAACTTCATATCATATATTAACGACATCTTTTATTTTAAATAGATAGAAAAATATTTTAATATAAAAATGATATTTTAAAATTTAATACTAATATTTAATTTAATATTTTATATTTTATATAAAATTAAATTGTATCTAAGATACCTCTAAGAAATCAATATTTAATATGAATATTGTTTCGAATTATTCATCATTGTATTGTGATCGAAAAAAAAAACATCTAAATTTAATGACGATTCAAAATAAAATATGATGAATACTGTACATGATCATTCATTTCAAAGAACTAATCGAAGTCAAAGTGCAGTAAGAGAAATCTTCTATAATTATATTTCATTATTATGAATTTTTTTTTCTTAGATTCAAGCTCATCGTGGTGATGTTCCAAGTAAACATGATGAATATTTAATTCAATTACAAGAGCGAAATCGTTTACTTAAAGTATATCATAATCAATATCAACCAAAAAAGCATAATTTAAAAAAACGTGAAACTGGTTTTCAATTATATTTAAATGGTGCACATAGTGCACCACAACGACGACCATCATCCATTACGAGTGAAATAATAATAAAATATAAATTTTCATTTTATTTTATTTTTTTGTCTTAGATGGACCTTCCAATCGAGTAGTAACATCTTCACCTTATTTTTCTGATTTTTCATATCCAACTCCATCAAATACAACTCAACAAACAAATTCATTACTATCAAATAATCGTCGTCAATGGACATCATCAACAAAAACAAAAATAAAAACTACTGATGGTTCTATTATAGCTGATATTGATCAAAATTCTATTCCTATTTCGAAAAATGAAATACCACATTCAAAATCTTTATTTAATCATAAACAATCTCAACAATTCATATCTAAACGTGCTGTTAAATCAGCTGGTACACCAAATGAAGCATTACCTAAATCAGCATGGGGTGAACATGTTATTCAACTTGATGCTAGTCAAATAAAAGCTACCGGTGATAATGATGAACTATCATTTTGTAAAATGAAACCTGATAATATTGATCAAAGTTGGATGCCAAATTGGTATACAAGTACAAAATCAAATAAAGATAGTCACGGTAAAATATTCTTACAATATTATTTATAAATTCAATTATATTTTTTCTTATTAAGATTATGAATCAGATTTTGAAGAAACATCTGATACTGATGATCATCAATTATTAAATCGTGTTTGTAAGTTAATATTTATCTTATTAAACAAAACAAAATTCTTATCGAATTTTTCTAATAGCTTTATCTTTCGATGATATACCATCAATAGTTAATAATGAGAAAAATAAATCTCAACAACAAACTTCTTATCTATCGCCATCGGGTAGGTAGGTAAGATATTTTATTAAAAAAAAAAAAGATTTTTTTTTTCTTTTTCTCTCTCACTAACGACAGCTATGTAGGTTAAAGGAAGGCAACTTAGCAACGTCTAAAAAAAGAAAAAGACAAGTATTCTTAAAGTAATATATAATGATGAATTTTTATGCACATACTACTTTTTTTTTTATTGATTGTTAGTTAAAAGTATATATTATACACGTGTCTTTTATCTATTTTTTATAAAAAATAAGAATAAAAATCCATTATGAGTCGTCGAGATATACCAAAAAATCCTATGACAAATCGTTATAATGTACCACGACCAGGAGAATATCGACCGGGTAAATTTTCTCTTGATTTAATCATATATTTTATTGAGCAATCTATTAGATTACAATCGAAATAATTATTATTCTATGAATTACTATTAATTTTTTTTTTGTTATAATATTTATAATTAATCATAAAAATTTTCAATAGAAAAAAAATAGAATATTTGTTTTTTTCTTTCTTCATTAAGAAAAAATATTTCATATTATAATTAGTTTTTTAAAATAATATTACGAATTATTTAAATAGGAGCACGACTTGCCGGAGGCGATTTAACCAGGAATAATAATAACAATCAACCATTATTTGTCGTTGGAACAAAACAAAAAGCAAGAGTAATTGATAGTCTTGATCTTGATAATTTTTTACAACCAAAGTAAATATCTTTAGATTTTATTTTATATTTATATCAATTTTTATTGTTATTAGAGAAATTCATATAGACTCAGAATATGATGATCAAAGATCACCGAGACATCAACATGTATCAAATAGACGAAGCCCATTTCGAGATACGAGTTCCAACGGTAAATGAAATTTTTTTGTTTTTTATTAAATCTTTACATTAAAAATAGATCGTAGTACACCACATACAGATTGGCTTGAAAAATCCATTACACAAATTGATTTATTTGGTAGACGACATCGTGGAATGCTTGAAAGTATTTAAATAACAAAACAAACTATTTATTTTTAATTTAACAAATTAATATTTATTTTTTTACTAGATGAAGGAATAGAAGAATATTTTACAAATAGTACAGCAAAAAATGAAAATGAAAATGATGACGAACAGTAATATAATAATTTTAATTAGTTTTATTTTTTCTTTCTTTCTTTCTTTCTTTAGATTTACAATCCCTGAATTACCTGAGGGTGAAAAATTAGTTTTAAATTTAAAAACAACATGGGGTGATCGTCATTATATTGGTTTAAATGGAATTGAAATATTTTCTAGCGAAGGTTATCCAGTTACAATTCGAAAGGTATAAAATTTTTGTTTTTTATTTTTATTTGAATTAAAACAAAAAACATAACTTTTTTATTTATAGATTACAGCAGATCCAGCAGATATAAATATTTTACCTGAATATGGTAATGATCCACGTGTTGTTACCAATTTAATTGATGGAGTAAATAAAACTCGAGATGATATTCATATGTGGCTTGCACCATTTACAGCTGGTCAAAATCATTTTATTTGTATTAGATTTGAACATCCAACAAATATTGCTATGATTAGAATATGGGTGAGAATAATATTATAGTAGAGAAATTAAATAGTTGACAAGTTTTGAAATCAGTAGTGATAGATTAATCGGTTTTGTATTAATTTTGAGATTTGATGATCTTAATTTTAGTATAACGCTTTTCATTTTTTAGAGATAAGGAGATCTGAGAAAATATTTAAATTGCATAAATCAAAAAAAAAGTTTCTTTTTAATGTGAAAGTTTTGACCTTACTAGAAATAAATCTAAAAAACTATGGCGTCTATTTCAAAAGCGAACTTTGTTTGATGCTCATTTAATTTGTCTATTAGTAATAATAGCTGATAAATGGAAAAGTCCTTCAAATAAGAATACCATTTTTCTGGATTTTTTCACAACAACTGAAAATGAAGTGTCACTTTATTTTTCAAGTACATTAAAAAATAATTTCAAGTAAGAAAACATCAAATATATCACTGCCCGTGAAGAAATGATGTATTTTTTAACGGTGACAAATCCAGCTGGAATCTATTCGAACACCAACCGAGTTCATTTTAATTTTATATATGCACATTGTCAAATCAAATTATATCTCGCTGAATGTGCTCCATTGTAGACTAGTAGAATATGCTACTGATATTCCTCATTCATCATTAATAGTTATTTATGAAAATAAATTGTCTTGAAATACATATAAGCGCTTGCTGTTCAGTACAGATCCATCCGAACTCGAACAAAATTCTTTTTATTATTTTGTATTTGTAACCTTCGATAGAATCTCCTTCTTCTAGTTATACTTCAGAACTATCTAGTAATATACACCGATAATAATGATCAATCACACCAAGACCTTAAAAAAAAATACGTTATGCCAGTAATTATAAACGCCCATGTACATTACATTTTGCTGAGATTCCAATCCTAATGAGGAAAGAAATCATGTTGAAAAATTTTGATAAGATTGTTTCAGCTAATTTCAATGTATGTGGAAATATTTCATTCTAAATATATTATTGTGTTACACGACGCGATTATTGTTTAAACAAAAAATTTTCTTAAAATACATACCAATGTTTCATATGCAATATACAACCTTAAACATTCTGAAAACAAGATATTAGAAAATAATAAAATAGATTGAAAAAATACTATTCCAATTAACTGCCATTTCTTTTGGATTCGAATCTATTCCAAACCTAATATAGCTATACTGTTTCTAATATTATCTAACTGATCCTAGACTGTTAGGAAGCAGTAGTCTAAAAAGGTGAGCATATCAGCTTTAAGAAAAATCAGCCAAATAAAATATAGATTTCGTTTTATATTACTATTATAAATCTCAAAAGTTATATGAGTTTTATTCAAACTTTTTATGGATCTGTATTAATAGATTATATGTTTAAAAAAATCGATTCCCATTCGATCCCATCCGTTTGAGGGAACTTTCATCTGTTTCAAGTCTATTTGAAATATTCAGTAGTATAAAGAAAGAGTCCAAAAATTTAATGCACATATTCAAATAATGAAAAACCTGTCGAAACAAGCTAGAAATTGATATCAATTTTATTAAAAAAATAATTCAAGTTATATATCTCGAAGAACGTTAATCTATTAGAAATATTTACACATTAATTTCATTAGATTATTACAATTAAATCTGTCTTATAGAAATAATTATCAACATTCTTGAATTTTTATATGGATATAAACTATTCAGATTTCTAAATTTATTTATTTGTTTTATTTAAGAATTACAATAAAAATCGTATTCATTCAGCACGTGGTGCTAAAGATATTGAAATTTCTCTTGATGGTCATATGATATTCAAAGGTGAAATAAGTCAAGCTTGTGGTAATATCAATGCTACTAATGATCCATCAGCTTATGGCGAAGTTTGTATTTAATATTATAATATTTTAAAATTAAATATATTTATTATTGTATTTTAGACTATTTTATTTACTACAGATGATGAAATTCTTGAAAAAATATCAACTTATGATGAAATGTATGTTGACCAAGAAGTTGGACAAGATGATGAAGATAATTCACGAATGGATACAAATCGACCACCAACTGCTGGAACAGATGTAATTTTATATTATATTTATATTATTTTATATAATAGATTTATTTAAAATAGGTTCGACCAATGACACGTGCCATGTTACGAAGACCTTTTACAGCTCTTCGTTCATCAGGTACAAATCAAATACCAGAATATTATGGAAAAAGTATGCTATTTTCTTTTTTTAAGATTAAAATTTATAAAAATTAATTGTTCTATTTTGTTTTTAGAATTAATATTAACTATAACAGAAACATGGGGTGATCGGAATTATTGTGGTTTAACAGGTATTGAAGTTGTTGATATTAATGATGCTGATTGTGTAATACAATCATACGATGCTCGACCTCGAGATATAACTGTGTTACCAACAAATTCTAAAGATTATCGAACACTTGACAAGTAAAAAAAAAAAGTTTTAAATGAAATTTTTTTTATTAAAATATATTTTAGATTATTTGATGGTGAAAATATAACTTGTGATGATTATCACATGTGGTTATGTCCATTTAGTACAAAAGAAAGAGTACGTATTATGATTACATTAAGTGTATCAAAACGATTACATGGTTTACGTATATGGAATTATAATAAATCATCTGATGATACTTATCGAGGAGTATGTTTAAGAATAAATTTGTATATATAAAAAATGAAAATTTTATATTTATTTTAAATAGGTTAAACGACTTCATGTACAATTAAATGATAAAATTATTTCACCAAGACAAGGTTTTCTATTAAGACGTGCACCTGGTCATTGTTATTTTGATTTTGCACAAGAAATTGTTTTTGCTCATGCTAAAACAATGAATGAAGATGCACAAAAACAAAATCAAAAGAAGTATTAAAAATTTTTTTTTTTATTTCTTAGTAATATAATAGATCTATTAATTTAGAAATATATCAGCTAGTAATCGTGATACTGATTCAGATATATCAATGCCAAATGGATGTAAGTTATGTTAAAAAAATTAGTTTTATCGTTGTTTGTAGATTGATAGATTAAAACTTGTAACTATAAGAGTATTTGTACAGAAAGAGCCTGCTTCTCCTATAATATAAATTCGCTATAGTGTCACATATAAAAAACATAACGACACTGTCAGTTTTCCTATAATCAGTTATAAAACTGTCTATAATTGCGTCTAATTATACAGAGTATCTATCCTTTGTTGTCATTGATCATAATTTATATTAAAGAGAATGATATATTAATTTTAAAATTTTATCTTTTAAAAATAATGTAAATGGAAAATATTTATAGTTATTTATGAATTTCAACTTCATTCAACTCATGGTGATGCTTATTATATTGGTTTAAATGGTTTAGAATTTTATGATGAACATGGAGAATGTATTGGTTTAACTGAACAGAGTATAAGATTTTTTATTGAATATTAAATTGAAAAACAAAAAATAATTTTCATCTTTTTTAAATAGATATTTCTGCTTATCCACATAGTGTAAATACTCTTAATCAAGGTTCAGATGATGATGTTCGTACACCGGATAAATTAATTGATGGTGAAAATGATGAAATTGATGGTACACATTGTTGGATTGCACCTATTTTTCCAAATTCTGTATGTATTTATTTACATTTATAAATGTTTTTTTTTTCAAAGATAAAAAATATTTAACTAAACGATTATTCTTTATTTGAGATAAATCGAATATTTGTTATATTTGATCGACCAACATCTGTATCAATGATTAAAATATGGAATTATGCTAAAACACCTAATCGTGGTGTTAGAGAATTTTCTGTATGTATATTTATATTTTAATATAATAAAAATTTTTAAAAAATATATGTATGATAATTTGATTTAATTAGTTACTTGTTGATGATTTACTTGTTTGGACTGGTATATTAGATAAAATGAATGAAAATGATAATGAAGAATATAGAACACAAGTGCCTTTTAATACAATTTTATTTTCAAATGAAAGACTACTTACAGACCATGAAAAACAAACAGTTTTAGAGTAAATATAAAATAATTTTTCTTTTTAATATATCTAATTTTAATAATTATTTAGAAATAAAAATGTAACAGATAATCTTTCCAGTCAAACAGCAAATAGAGATCAATCTGTTGATTATTGTAAGTATTACCATTTTACGCTATGCTAAATTTCTAATTTGAGAAAACTCAAAATGACATATGACAATCTATATTAACTAGATAATATTAAGAATAGTAAAGTATATAATATTCAAACTTGTATTTTGATTTTATTTTTAGCTAAACGGCCGACAACATCCGTACCACGACATATGAAAAAACGCTAAATTATAAAACATATGTAATTCATGTTGTCTGTCAGATTATCATATTTGTTGTCTTTTATTCATTCATCAGTGTCTTTTTTTTTTGTTTTCGAAAAAAGAAAAACAAAAAATGTAAATACTGTTCTCATTTATTATGATTACATACATATAACAAGAAAACAAAATGTCATATGAAATTAAGTTCACTCGGACAACATCTGACTTGAAGAATTTTAATGAAAAATAAAAATTCATTTATTTAATGCACTGCCTACTGATGAAAGATTTGAAGGTGATGTTGGCATCATATAACCACGTGGTCGAACTAAATATGTTGTCATATTACCTTTACCTTTAACATATATTGGTCCACGACATTCACATGGATAACCATGTTCAAATAAAATTCGTTGAGTTTCTTCTGGTACCTTAAAATAATTTTTTCTTTTTACAAAAAGATTAAAAATTTTTATTAACTTACATGTATACAACTAACTACACCTGTACTATCCATACGTGATGCAACATTTACTGTATTACCCCATATATCATATTGAGGTTTTTTGGCACCAACAATACCTATAAAAACAATATGCAATAAGATAAATTTAAACATCAGCTATCGACTAATAATTATTCAATATAAACATATATCTAAAAGCTTAAAAATGTTGATCAGAGGAATTATATAATCATGTATTCCTGAATAATCGATCACAGATGTACAATTGAACATCATATAGAATAAATATTATTTTAAAGAAAAATACAGTCTATTAATTTACCAGCAACAAGTGGACCATTACACATGCCGACGCGTAATTTAAAATCATTGAAACAATCTCGATTAATACCTTCAAGTACAGCAACCATTGCAAAAGCAAATTCAGCAAGTGCAACAATATTTTGATTATATCGTTCTCTTGTCTAAATATAAAAATATCATTAGAAAAAAAGAAAATTTCTATTTTATATAAAATCATTTTCTTCATACCATACGATGTTCAGCACCTGGATTAAGACCAGCTGCTGCCATATAAGTATGACCAATAGTTTTAATTTTTTCTACACAACTAAATTTATTCTTATCTAATAACTAAATAAAATCCGAAAGAGAATTTATTTTTCAAAAAGAAAAAAAAAAATAAACAAACTTTATCAAATTCTGCAATAATTTCATTAAGTAATCTTAAACATTCTAATCCATCATTATTAGCATCAGATTGAACATAAAATTCTTTAAAATTAGGTATTGATGCAAACATAACAACAACATTATCATAACTTTCATGATAAAGACCCTAATAAATTAAAAATATCTAATATAAATATAAAAATAAAATAATATTTACTTGACTCATATTTTCTTTAATAATTATTTCTGCGACATGTTTTGGTAAAATATTTTCTAATAAAAGTCGACTAATAGTGCTCACTGTTTCAACTTCATGTTTTTCATTTTGAAATTTTATTGTCCATAATAAATCAAGTCGACTCATATATTCAATCTTAAAAAAATCAATAAATTTCATTAAATAAATTCTTTGAAAAAAAAAATTTACTCGTCGATCAAGAGCGATTAATAAAAAAATAAAAAATACAACTTCTAATGTTGTTTCTATAAGTAATAAACTACTTGTTAAACCATAATTTTCAGCAATAATATTATAAACATTTGAAGAATATGAATAAAATACATAAATAGTTACAACTATAATCATAATTAATGCTTTAAGAAGAAAATAAAGATGCATAAATGAACAGACAGTTAATAAAGCAAGTTGAAGAAGTAATATATGAAATTCAAAATGAGGACATAAATCAAATAATAAAGGATTGGTTAATGATGATATTATATTAATTCCATGCATTGGAACAACAATTGTCTAGAAAAAAAATGAAAATAATTTTTTTTAATTTTGTAAATTGGAAAAATTAAAATTTAAGGAAAATTTTTTTTTATATTATCAATGATATTGTCGGTTATAATAGATAGAAATGTCTATTACAAATAGTAAAAAAGAAGAAGATTTATTCTTTCATCTCTTAGTATATAAATCATCTATAATTTTAACACTTTATAAAGAATTTTGATTATAAGAAGATGAAATATCTTTTATTAAAGCACAAAGCTTAAAAATGAATTTCTATTTGTTACTAAATATTAGATATTCTATAATTTGATGAGTACTGAATATAAATATTAGTCGTACAGAATAGGTCATAGATAAAAGAAACCTACTCTATAATGATGTTTAATATAAAAGAGAAGCAATAAGACCTTAAACAGCAACATTTGCTCTCGAGGCCTAGAGTTAGCCTCAGTTAATACCGAAACATACTCTCTGTCTTGTCCTCATCCACGTCTATTTGTGGAGCAACTGTCTGGGGAACATCATTCGTGTTATCCTTTTTGAATTGTAGTATAATGAGAATGTAGATTAGATTTGAAATAAAAGAAAAACAAGTACCAAATGGAGCAAAAGTTTTGAGATATTTTTTATTTTGTATATCTCTTTGTGTAGAAATATGGTTGAAAGCTAATTTTTTTTTTTAATAGCTGCATTATCTATGTTCTATTTAAATCGACAACCTGACTGTTTACGGATCTTTTTGAGATTTTAATAAATTAATAAAGATGAATATATCTATGTTTTGCTATTTCTCATAATAAGAAATCTGGTAAACTTGGAAACTATGAGTTTAAAGTATCAATAAATAAAGTTATCATTCTGTGTAATAAATTACATGAGAACACTAAACTTGTCAGCACAAAAAAGTAAAATATTAATCGAGTTATTATTTTTATTTCAATACATTATCTCTTGATATTATTTCGTCTAAAATTCTTTTCAATTCATATATTTTTTGCAACTTCAGTCAAAATATAATATGAAAATGTATTTGTACTTGATATGATCTATTAAAAAAATATTCAAAATGTCTTTGATTTCTTATAATGAAATGTAATGCAACAATATATATTTATGTTTGCCTGTATTAGCCCACTAAAATTCCAAAAAAATCTAGAAGTTTTAGTATTAATCTTACTTGATTCATATGATTTTGTGTAAATGAAAGATTTGCTGCTGATAATAAAAAATCATTATGGTTTATTGTTCCATTTTCAAATGGTTCAATAATATGAACTGATGATGACCATATTACAGCAAATGGTGTTAAAATACAAATACTAATTAATATAAGACTAATAGGTAAACGAATAAAATAATAATGTGTTACTAAATAAGATGATTGTTTAAGTAATGAACGATGATTATCACGTTGTAACTATAAAGAAATTTAATTAAATAAAAGAAAAAAAAAGAAAAAGAAAAAGATTGTTTACTTTTGAAAGATCAAGAACACAAAGTAAAGCTGCTATACTAAATGCACATAAACCAAAGATTACCAAAAAAAAATAAAGTGCATTTCTATAATAATAAAATAAATTTAAAATAAAAATAAATAATAATATTCTATACTTTTCAAATATTAATGTTTGAATAATTAAAATTACAAAGAAAACACATGCTGCATTAATAACATAATATCGATAACGTAATTCTGGTAATGAACGAAATAAACTTTCATTTGCTCGACGATTTCCTTCATCATCATCTAAAGCTTTATTTGCTTTATTTGCTTGTTTATTAAATTCAAGTGTAAATGGTTCAAGATCATTTGTACTATGTCGACGACGTCGACTAATATATAAAAAAAGATTTTTTTTCTAAATTTACATGTTTCTTTTTTTAATTATTTTATACTTACGAACAAATCAATGAAGTTGCTAATGGTTTTAAATTATCTTCAAGTAGAACAAAACTTTTTGCTGCATCAGGTTTATCAGGATCATTAAGATTTTGTGTAGCAAATGGAGTTTCATTTGACCATGTATCTAATAATTTTTGCATTTTTTTACTTGATTTACGTGTATCACCACCGCTAAAAAAATATTGATTTTTAGGAAAAAATTGATATTTTATTTTACTTCATTATTAATTGATTTTGAGGATTTGGTACATCACGTGGAATAATAAAATATGTTTTTATACCTACTTTTGCAATATATGAATCACGTTCATGTCCATTACCTATTTCGACGTCAAATTCATTGCCCAAATTGAGTAATGTACTTTCGGAAATATGAACACGACTAATAGGAAACACAAACAAAAACGATATTAAATAAATTTAAATAACAAAAATGAAAAAGTGTAATTTCTTTTTCCTAAATTCAAACTAATGGAAAACTTAAAAAAATAATTTCAATTGTTTATCAAAACTTTGACTCATTATTTTAATGAAACATAATTTTCAAATTTTGATGACATATTTTTCCATTATCTCAAATTAAGTATGCATCGAACTTAAACGTCTGGGTTCAGTCATTTTTAGTCAATTGATAAAAGGGAATAGAAAGAGGACAAAAGAAGGAAATTTAGAATTGTCTGTATGATAATTCTACATACAGTAAAATAAATCATCCATAAAGTCAACGACTAAAGACATTCAAAAGTTCGATGTATGCTTATCTCAAATGAAATAGAAGAATTTTTTTCCAACGAATAAATCTATTTTTCTAAATGAAACTGTATAAAACACAAACCCAGGTATGCCACCAGCTTCAATATGATTGGCTAATGTAACATCATCTGACCAAGTATCATATTGCCATTTTTTAAGTCCTAATACACCACATAATACTCGTCCTGTATGAATACCAATACGCATATCAACATTAACACCAGTTGCTTCACGTACTAATCTAAATTATAAAAGAAACAAAATTTTGATTAATAAAAAATAAAATGAAATTAACATACTTAATATCTTCAATCATTTTTAAGCCCATTCGTACACAATTTGATGCATGATTTGGTCGACTTATTGGTAAACCACTAACACAATAATAACAATCTCCTAAAATTTTTATTCTCATACAATCACATTCCTATGAAAAAAAAAAGAAAACATCAATTGAGAAAAAATGAAATTATTTCTATATAAATTTCTACTTGTGCTAATTGATCAAATTTTCCAAAAAGTTTATTAAGGATTTGTACAAGTTCTGGTGGAGTAAATTTTTCTGATAATGGTGTAAAATTAACAATATCAGCATAGAGAATTCTAATTATATTCAAAAATAAAATGAAGTATTAAATAAAATTAAAAACAAAACATACGTGACATTCTCATGTTTTTTTATATATAAATCATGAAATGCTGCTTTACGTATATTAATTTTTTTTGTATTTAAACGTTGATCATCATAATTACGAGATTGAAGATTATGATATTTAGCTGTTTCTTTTACTTTACGTAACATTTCTGATTTCATACTTAAAGCTATATACAAAAAAAAAATATTGATTTAATAAGAAAATATTTATATTTTTTATTTTCTTTTCTTTTATACCGATATGTGCTGGAATAACACTAAGAATTAATGTTTCTTGTTGTTCTTTTTCACGTTCAAGTCTTAAACGAGCTTCAATACAACGCATTGTATTATGATATGTTTTTTTCTGATGTGCATCAGTTAAGAAACGATGACAAAAACCAAATAAATTACATGCAACAAAGAATAATGAAAGACAAATAACCTAAAACAAAAAATTATTTTTCTAATTATTTATTTTAATATAGAAACATCCGGTTTTTATTTCATTTCTAATTGAAGTATGCTATTGTTAGACATACAAATTATATTCGAATTCTTGAAAATGAAAATATTAACATTAAGTTCTATCTATTCACTGTTTTCTATATATATATATATATATTCAGAATTTATCAAACATTATTTAAGTCTTCAGACAAGATGAACAATATAATACTTGAGAATATTTTTTAAAGTACATTCATAATTTACTTAACAGAATATGTCATATGTCTATTTAGAATGTAAATGACATCTCATTCAAAGTTCTTATATACACAAAGTAGTTATCAGCATATGTTTATGTTTTTGAGAAAAACACTTGTTTTCTTAACTCATTATTTACTGTTACTTATTATTACAATTTTATATTGATCTTCATTTTTCTTTTCATTCTAATCAGACTTCAAAAATTTACCTAATTGCATTAAAAAGAAAAAGATTTACCTCAAGTTTAAATTCCATTTTATGAGATTTATTATTCGGATCTCGAGTATCATGACTACGAATAACTAGTATTAAATGAATAAATGATGTAGTTGATGCCATTAATATTGTCCATGATCGTGGTACAGGTAATGTTGTATGTATAGTTATAATTGAAAATGTTACAATACCGATTAAACGAAGAATTGATGTATATTGTTGTAAAATAATTGGTATTATTGCAAAGAATGTTAATAACAACCATATTGATAAACATGATATATGTACGTGTGTATGAAAAAATTTTTCACGATGAAGTAATAATATAAATATTATTGACATAAGAAAAATACAAGTAAAAAGAATAATTTCAATAATAAATTGAGTTAAATAATGCTAAGAATAAAAATAAATATTTGTATACAAAAAAAAAAAAAGAAATTTAATTTAATTTTTTAATTACTTTGTCAGAAAAAATGGCTAATAATAAATAAACAAGACTTTGAAAAGCAGTCAAAAATAATGAAAAAAGAACCAAACCATGTTTAATACGTATTAAATAAAGACCAAAATAATGTTTATTGTCCATAGTGGCTAAAAGAGATAAACATGTTATTATTATAAAAAAGAAAATTCATCAACTAAAATGCGTAATCTATCCAAGCGCACTACCTTTCATATCCTGCCTTAAAATGACAGATTATTAAAAAAAAGAAAGAAAGCTTCTTTTTTTTTTCTACAGACTATCTATCTTATTTGATACTTAGGAAATTCTGTAAGAAAAAATAATCAATTTAAAGATGTATATTTAATAAAAAAAGAGAGAGACCGAAATATGATAGATATTTGTCATAAAGACCAGACATATGTATCTTTATGAGAAACGATGACAGATGTGTTGTTTTTTTTTCGTTTAGTAAATATAAATAACCTTGAATATTATAAAACTTAATCGATACAATGAAATATAATTTGTCCTTCAATTTATAAATATTTTATTTTTTTTTAATACTTGGATTTATGTATATAGTAGTATTAAATATATCAATATATATACTTGCTTATTTTTTGTTGAATACAATAAAAAAATGACGATAAATCCATATATGACATAGAAAATTTAATCAAGAAAATTTTTTTTTAGAAGTTTCTTCATTTGTCCGCTCGCCTTTGTGTATGTATGCTTCTGGGTGTCATCGTGAGAAACATATATACAAGCTATCTGAATCTGCACTTCCGCAACTAATCGATGCCGATTCATGCCCATCTCCGTTTGTATCTCGCTCTCTCTTGATCTATCGTTAGAATGAAGTAGATGAACCACTTACACCATCACTAAACATACGCACAATTCTTAACAACAATGAGCGTTGAAATAGCCTCAAGCATTCATTGGAATGCTATCACCATAAGGAAACGAGTGCCAGACTACAAATAAGAGTAACTGTCTTATTTTTTTTGCTTTCTTTTCAAGCATCTATAAATGTTATTGATAATAATATCAACTGATCAGGTTACCAATATGTTTTCTTTACAGATCATCATCAATATGATTCATATAATAAGCTGTATATGTCTACGTTGATTTTTATTACCACCTACTAGCCTGAAATAGTAATTTTCACATAAAACCTATTCTTGTGTTACGCCTCTTTCTGAATTATATGACAGAAACCAATGATAATAAAAGAGGAATCTCTTTAAAATAATGAATATTGCTTCTCCTATTATAAAGAAGCAGATTATAATGATAATGATGATCAAGCCTGAACAACATGTCTTTGTTTAAAAAAAAAAATGTCATTCGTTCGACTGCCGTAGTACTAATTCTTTTTTTTTATCTTTTTTTTTTTTTCTTCTTCTTCTTTGATTCTCTAGAGAAATATCTAAACGACAGTGTAAAATTATGTGAACTGAGTAATCAACAAGCACAATGATATACGCCAATTGTGTTGTTCCTTATGCTTACTTATACATAATGATGATGACAGACGCTTTTGTCGCGAAACAGATTAACGATAACGACAAGAATAAAAATGCATCAATGCACAAATAAAAGAAAAGATCAAGTAAAAAAATGACAGAAAGAAAACAACAGTTTATTTCTTCAATGATTAGATCATTCGATTGAATTAGCACAAATATTTAAATAAAAATAACTTGTCTTCATTATTATATATTGATGAAATGAAAAAAAAACAAGAAAGATAAAAATAAAGAGAAATTCATACCTGTAGTTACATCAGGTGATGACCAATCAAGTGTATATTGTACACTGTTTTTAGCATTACCATATGTCTGATCAATGGAAAAATCATGGGTTGACTCTTAAAAATAACAAAATAAACATATGAAGATTGATAGATCAAGAAACTATCAAAACTATTTCTCCATACACAGGAGACTTTTGCGGAGAAGTGAAATTATGACATGTGTATTGACTAACAAGAATATAATATAAACGGTGACCATATGTGCTGAGAATACAGCAATATGTTCTTTATTCTCTTATCCTGTCTGTTTTCCCTAATGGCATCGATTGTTTTATGAGTATTATTTTTTTTTGTATTTTTTTTTTACAGTATTCGGCATATAACATACTGAGGTGCCTTATCTATTCTCAAATTGTATGTTTGTCTATATGTCAATGTCGAATCTCTTGTTGTTAGTGATATGATGGGCGACAATTGATGACAGTATATGATTGATCTGTTAGGCAACACAACACTTATGTTGTTTAAATAACAGGCGGACATATGAATGCCATATATACATATAGCATCATTTTTCTCATTTAGTAAATCAACAAAAAAAATCATCAATATTTTATTATAATAGCAAAATTAGTCTTTTTTTATTAGAAATAAAATTAAAATTTATCTTTTTTTAGATTTTTACACTTAAAAGAGATTATGTGATGTCTATAGGGACATCGTTCATTACTTATTTTCTAGAAAATATAATAATAACAAAAACATAAATATGTTATTCATTCTCAATAGTCCTTTTGGTTTGCATCCTGTTTATATTGACAAACATAGAATATACTCAAAGATTGCTTCGAGCGTTAATTATAAGTGCAATTACAAAAAAATGTGCATAATATTATAAGGATACGGATATCCTAACAATGAATTACTTTAATAGATAAAGAATTGTAGAATATAAAGAATGCATAATTGACCTTTTCTTTTCTTTTCTTTTTCTTTGACATAAATCTTTCTTATAGTCACTTACGTCGTTTGTTGTTATTAGGTAGTTGATTTATCAAAGAATCACGACCTTTCTGTAGTTGATCAGTTACTGGAAACGATAAGGACGACGTCGATTGTTGTCGTTGTCGTCGAAAACGTTTAAAAATTGAAGATTGATCCTGTTGTACAGCGTCTTTTCCCATTCTCTCAAGATTTTACTGTATGATATCTAAAAGTAATCATATAAAGGTGGTGAATTTCTTTTAATTTTCTCTATTTGAAATTATATATATCTTTTGAAGAAAAAAAAAAGATGTAAGTGCAATCGAACGTAATAGATACTAATGTATGTTGGCATTTTTTTTTCACCTGTCGATAATGATCTCATATTTTAATAAGTAAAATAAATGAGTATTAACAACATATATTTATTTAATATGAACTATTTTATTTATTTAAGAAACATGAATATCCTACTTATATGGTATTAAGAGAAAGAATTTGAAATGATGAATGACAATGATATTTTTTTGTGATAATATAAAGAGTATATTAAAATGCTTGAATGTAAAGCTTTTTAATGAACGAATTGACAATGTCTAAAAGAAGAGATATATTCACTGGTGCTACCCATCTCTCTTTCTTTCTTTGTCTGACACAAAAAAAGCGATAAAATTACTTCTTGTTTTTCTTCTCTCTTCTTCTTCTTCGTCTTCTTTTACTACTTGTCTTCGTTAGTAGACAAAATCATCAATGGTCGAATCAAGGCGACTAATGAGAATAGCAAAACGATGTATAAAAAAAAGAAGAAGATGATGATGAAGACGATAATAAAGATAGAGAGAAGATAAAAACAAAAACAATGTCAGTTACTTATTGTAGATAGAAGATAGTAATATACTCACATCTTTACCGGACACGGTATTTTAGCTTTTATAGACCAAAAATATAAACTATGTGTATGAAAAACTCTTCTCATTCATTTTTTTTCTCATTTTACTATTCATTTGTATTAATCACGATTGTAATAATGATGACAATAGCGTGATAGCAGGAAATATATATATTTTTATGGGTGCGTGTATACGTGTTTTTTCATCCAATATTTTAATAACCATCAACATCAAAAGAAGAACAGAAATATATAGAAACAATACATAAAGTAATACAAAAAAAAAAAAAAAAAGAAAAAATTCAAATCATTAGTGTTTTGTTCTCTAGCTCCCCAGATATACTATTTGTCTCTTTTTGTTCAATTTCTTCATCTATAGTTGTGCCTGATCCTGCTCCTGCTCCTTTAACACCATAATAATGATATTTATCTTCACTTTCATCATCAGTATCTAATGTTGATTTAATACCATATTCACCAATATGACATGTTGCTAATATAGTTATGCCCACCCAAATCATTGATACAATTAAAAGACGAGTAAAACCTAAATATTCATATATTATCGAACCAATCCAATCACCAGTAGCTGCCCCAAAATTAACACATGAGACGAATAATGCAAATAGAGTACCCTCAATATTTTTTGGACAAGATTTTGCTGCCAAATGAAGTAATGCTAAATTCGTTATTTCAGAACAAAAACCTGTAAAAATAGCAACAAATATTGATGTTAATTTATCTCTTGCACATAAATACGATGCAACAGCAAACACTCGCATAATAATAGCGATACGAAGTACACGTTTTGTTGGATAATGAGAAAATATTGATAAATAGAGTAAAGCAGAAAAGATGCCACAACCATTATATATTGTATTTAATATTGAAACATAAAAAGGATTAAATTGAAGTGTATCACGCTGATAATAAAATAATGCTGTCTTTACTTGTGGTGATGCTGAATAAATAAAAAGAAAAGATGTAATAATCCAAAATCGTTTATATCGAAATACACTTGATAAACTTGCCCATGTTTGGGCAAAATTATTTTTACTTAATTTTCGACGACGTTCACGTACTACAATTAATGTGGCAAAAAATAATATTATTGGACAAACAGAAGCGATTAAAAATATATATTTATTTCCATTTTTATTTTTATTAAAATTTTTTAATTCATTATTATTCAATGTAACATTAGTTGAAGATGATATTGAATAAGAAGCAAGTAAACCAGCTGGAATTTGTGAAACAGTTGAAGCAAGTTTAGCTGATGTTTGTTGAATACCTTGAAGTGTACCGATTAATGCCAATGGTCGACCGATCGAAATCATCAATGCATCAACTAAATATAAAAACGTATTAATTCTTTTCAAAGATTATTATTTTCTTTTTAAGTTTTTAGAAAAAAGTTAGAAAGATTGACGAAAGTTAAAAAATTGGAAGCATTTAAGCATAGATATATTAAATATTATTTGTATTATAAAACTTTAGTCTTCTTTTTTTGTTTGGTAGAAAATCTAATATTTTTGCACTGTAGTAAACGACAATGAACTTCATTAGTATTAATGCACCATCTATTTATAAATAAAAGTCTGTAGTTCTTCATCATATTCGAAAACGAATCTGCTCATTTAGTCAAAACATCATTGAGATATTCAAATCTTTTCTTATTTAAGAACTCTATGAACATTCAATATATATTATAATTTATTAAACAATCTGATTAGTTCTTATATTGCTAGAATCATTTCAAATGAAACATACATATTGTTAAGAAAAGGGTTCTTTTATTATAAGAAACAGAAAATGTCGTTTAAAAATTGATGTATGTAGATTCTCTTAATTAAAAAGTTTCTTTCTGTTCGAGACGAATACAGATGCACTCCATTAAAAAGCATACTATGGCCGAAAGCATTCTTAATGGATGATTAGAATTCAATATTTTTGTAACATTTTTTAGAGACGATCTTGGATGATCGTATAATCCAACAATTAGAATATATTTAACAGAAATATTAAAAACATTTTTCAAGAATGTATTCATCACCGAAAAAGATTGCTCGTAGCCATGCTTTTATTGATTGTTGTTTGCTTCTACAGTGCGGGCCGTAAAAAGCATGTACTTTTTTGTTTTTACGCATAAACGGATAATAAGGTTACTCTGAAATTTTTTTCTCATAATCAGACTTTGTAGAGCTTTTTTCGTTGATCATTTTGGTAAAAAAAGTTTTTGATTTTCATTCAGTAATAACGATGTTATAGCCAAAATACTGAACACCGTAATATAAAGTAGAGAAAAAAGTTTAGTACACTTTTAGCATTTGGCTAATTTTTACGTTATTTTACAACATCTGAAAGATGTTCTATATACCATTCGATGCAGAATTTAATGGGCTACATTTTTGTAACAAGCATTTATACTTTTATTATAGTTAATTAATTAATTAGTGGTTATTTACGAGTTAACTACTCGTTAATAATAATTAGTCATTAATTAATAAAATTTTGATTTATTTTTAAATTTTAACACTTCCATATGAAAGAGCATTAAAAACTGAACAAAACTCTATAATTACTATTTGAAAAGCAACCAATTTAGTGAGGTTTTAGTATGATTTTCAGAGTATGGTCAGTTGTAATTAGATATAGTATACATTATTTTTAATAAAATCAGCCATAAAACAACACATAAAATACGCGAAACCTGACGCATTTTAAAGAGCATCATTTGTTCTTTCAAATGTCATATTGCTGCTTTCTGTGTAATGTTCTATACAAATGTTATAACGTCTTTACTTGTAAGAACTAGTTCAAGCCACACTTTCCAGCCATTTTTCTGTTATTTTGCATTGAATATTTCGAAAGACGTTATAACATTTGTATAGAACATTGCACAGAAAGCAGCGATATGACATTTGAAAGAACAAATGATGCTCTTTAAAATGCGTCAGGTTTCGCGTATTTTATGTGTTGTTTTATGGCTGATTTTATTAAAAATAATGTATACTATATCTAATTACAACTGACCATACTCTGAAAATCATACTAAAACCTCACTAAATTGGTTGCTTTTCAAATAGTAATTATAGAGTTTTGTTCAGTTTTTAATGCTCTTTCATATGGAAGTGTTAAAATTTAAAAATAAATCAAAATTTTATTAATTAATGACTAATTATTATTAACGAGTAGTTAACTCGTAAATAACCACTAATTAATTAATTAACTATAATAAAAGTATAAATGCTTGTTACAAAAATGTAGCCCATTAAATTCTGCATCGAATGGTATATAGAACATCTTTCAGATGTTGTAAAATAACGTAAAAATTAGCCAAATGCTAAAAGTGTACTAAACTTTTTTCTCTACTTTATATTACGGTGTTCAGTATTTTGGCTATAACATCGTTATTACTGAATGAAAATCAAAAACTTTTTTTACCAAAATGATCAACGAAAAAAGCTCTACAAAGTCTGATTATGAGAAAAAAATTTCAGAGTAACCTTATTATCCGTTTATGCGTAAAAACAAAAAAGTACATGCTTTTTACGGCCCGCACTGTATGTTTTAAATTTATTTCCAGAAAATAAAAATTAAAGAAGTAAATTTTGATAGACATCTTTTTTAATTTTAACTTCAAACTCTTTCTTATTATTCTTACAATTTATTTATTAATAAGTTATATGTCAGCCACAGCACTGTTTTTTGTCAGACTAAATATAAATATTTTTTCTCTCTTTATAATCATTTTGAATAAATGATAATACTGCTTGAATATGTCAATTATTTGTTTTCAATCCCCTTGTCCCACTATCCTTTGTTTAAAAACAACGTGAAAAAAAAGTTTCAGAGAAACATGGAGAGATATTTGTATACGTGCATGAGTCAATATTAATGTATTTAATTTGGGAAAGACAACATTGTTACCGAAATATAACTCATGAATAAATAAAAATAACAATAGTACGGAAATTTAAAAAACTGAGATTAAAAACTCAACATGACCTTCAAAAACATCATATCAAATTTCTGATAGTATTGATAATTTTCAATAGAATATGTTTTGCAAATTAACACATAACTATATACAGAAGAGGTAATGCTTTGATAAAATACGAAAAAAATTCTATAAAGAAAATTTTTTCCTCAATACTAAAAATAAATATTAATCAAGTCAATATTATAAGAGTGTGTAGTTTAGAACATATATAGCTTTCAGGATTCATCTGAAATAACAAATGCTTTATTTTTTTTTTCTATATTATCAATAACAATATTGAGTTATCTAAACTGCGAAAATTGGCTTTAAGCACACGATATTCTCTTAATCAGATTTATTAACGCATAATCAACAATAAACAAAAAAGTTTATAGAAGATGTATTTGTTTGTATTTATACTTGTAAATAAAAATCTAATTTACAACGAACATCATTCGATTTTTTTATTATCAATTTTCTTATATTCCACAAATTTAGCTTTATTAATGTTAATTTCAATTATTAATTTTCTTTAAAAAAAATATACTTCACGTTCATGTTACTTATTCTTATTCTAATACGTGATTGATAGCATGTTGTACTACATATATAGAATACAAACGTATAATGTATTTATCTTAATATTATGTTGTACTCGTTGACCCTTATATACTTGTCGACACATACCCATCATTGTTATTGACATCTACGCAATAGAAAAAAAACAGGAAATATAGGAATGAAAAGGAAATCTGCTTTAAGGTCATTCTTTATTATTTTTTGCGTTATTTATAAAAATTATAATTAATATTATAAAATTATTAGATTCTTATATCACTATATCAAATTCTTTGGTAAGGGTTTATTATCTCTCTGCCTAAATTTTTTTTTTAATTTTCTAATACTATCTTACTCATGGATGCGGGGGAGATAATAAATCAGTACAAATTCTTTTTCTTATCATATATTCAACTATTTTACAGACAAAAAACAAAAATAAATAATTTTTCTTACTTAGAACATCATTAAATGCAAGTGAAAATGCTGCTAATACACAGAAAACTAATAAATAATTGTACTCAATAGGACTAAAATAAAGAGCAATCCATGCAAGTAAATTGATCATCGTAGTTAAAAGTAAATATATAAGTCGATGATAACCACAAATCGGTACAAAATCACTAAGAAGACCATAAAGAGGTTTAATTGACCATCTAGAAAATATAAATCAAAGAAAATAAATTATTTTTTTTATGAATTATATACTTACGTTACTGTACATGAAAAGAAGAAAGTACCCATTTGTGATGCTGACAAAGAGAGTGCATCTTTTAAAATAATTTGTAATGGTAAATTAACAAATCCAGATGCAATATCAGTTATTCCTTGAATGAAATATGCAAGTGCAAAATAAATAGCACTACATAACAATGAACGAGTGCAGAGAACTTGCATACATTTATTTGTTCCATAATCTTGATTATTATCACTAGCTGACTTCTTTGATTCAGCAGTTGATGTTGGTTGTGTTGCGGACATTTAAATAAATAAAATTGTATATTTATATTATCATCTAATTCGACCTAAAAGTAAGGACAATCAAAGAAAACAAAACAAAACAAATGTGGTTTCTAAGTGCTATTTAAGGATTATATTTATGAGAAAGAGACAAGTCAGAATTATTTTGGTCTATTCTATTATATTATTATGAGATATATTTTCCTTTCTCTCAATTTAATCAAAGAACGATGCTTACAGACATTACAGACGGAGAAAAAAAATATGCTTCGTCAAGTTAT
Source organism: Macrotrachela quadricornifera (assembly GCA_022393335.1). Lineage (NCBI taxonomy): Eukaryota > Metazoa > Rotifera > Eurotatoria > Philodinida > Philodinidae > Macrotrachela > Macrotrachela quadricornifera. Next base: position 30,385 of record JAJEKB010001428.1, on the reverse strand, counting down.
GTTATACTGACAGAGAAAAATAACATGCTTTTGTTTTTTTTCCTTTCGTTCGTTATTATCAATTTACTGTTGAATCCATGCTATGTCTATCGCCTGGTGAGATACATCTTCACAATATTTTTCTAAACGTCATGATTGACAATATTTGGAAACGGATGGAATAAAAGACAGTAATCATAAATTTTTTTTTTATTAGAATAAATAATATAAATCTTATTATATTTAATAAGTCACGTTATGCATATGTACTAATATATTTTATTATTGTTATCATAAATTTTGTATATATTCAAAATTAATAATACTTAGTCTATTAGAACCAAAAAATGGTGTTTGTATACTTGAGTAAAAAAAATATCTATTGTCGTTTGTTTTAATCAATTGTTTGATGAATTGAACTAGCTGTAGAATAATTCAATAAACAAAAATCTGATAGACTTTTTTTTCAAAATGAATGAAAAAATTTTCAAGAAAATAAAATTGTCATACTTCTAAAAACTTAAATACAATTGTTAATAATATATTATATAAAATGAAATAATAACGTAAGCATCATTCGTCTGCATTTATAAAATGAATGAAAGAACCATATTGAAATGACTGACAAGGAAAAGAAGAAGAAGAAAAAAAGGACAATAATAGAAAAAGAAAATCAAATTAAATAAACAGACGTTTATATATGAATTCATTTTATACTTCATAGTTGATATCTGTAGGACTTCCATATTGAAGCTATACAAAAATGCTTTCCTTAGAATATTAAGAAATGGAACATCGTATATACGTACTGCTCCAGTACTATTGTTTTGCACAAGGACGATTTATTGTTATGCATAGAAGAGAAAAAAATATACTCGTATAGTTGTTTTTCTAATAATAGAATACAGTTGCGCCGCTCTTTTCACCTCATCACATGAGAAAATGCCTTTCATTAGAAGAGCAGTATTAGACGTTATCGAAGATATTTTTCCTTATTTTTATATATAACATATCATACTAAGTAAGTAAGAAGATTAAATGTAATAATTTATGAAAATTTTTTATTTAAATATTTTAAAGATAAACAAAATAACAACGTTCTATTTACATCATCCACATGACCTTGATAAACCTGTTATATAATCAGCAGAAATCATCTACTATATTATACTACGTTTTCTTTTTTTTTTGAAAGAAAAAAGTCGTTCAGTAGAATCTTTTATTTTTATAGTAGAATTCAGTATGTAAACAATAATATATAAAGACTATTGCGATTTGAATATAATTCGATTAGAATAATCATATTAAATTATTTAAACATGAATTTTTTCTTTTCTAAAACAAAAAAATGAAAGATTTATTTATCTTCATCATATAATTGTTCATCATGTGTTGTTCGTCGTGTTCGTCGACGTAAACGTTGTCCTCGTCTTCTATTCATAGTAAATGATTCTTGTTGCGTATATGATATTGATGATGATGATGGTGGTGATGATCCTGTTGGTGACAATAGTTGATGAGGATATTGTTTTGTTGTACCATTTGCATCAAGAATTTGTGTCAGACAACTTATATAATGAATAGCAAGACGAAGTGTAGCTATTTTTGATAAACGTTGATGATCATGTAAATTAGCTTTTGGTACTACACGACGTAATTCATCAAATGCTTCATTTAATGCATGCATTCGATTTCTTTCACGTATTGTTGGTGGTGGTGCTAATGGTGGTGGTAATGGTGGTGGTAATGATTGAATTGAAGATCTTATTGATGAATTTGTATTTGTTATAGATGATTGTATAAAAGGCCATGTATCAACATTTTCATCCATTTTATGTTAGTAATTTTGAAGAAAATAAGAAAGATTGTGGGTAATCGAATGAAAGTTTCTTTTTTTTTTTCTCGGAAGTATATCTGATTGGATATCTAATTGATAGATAAATAGATAAAAATAATGCCGATAAACAGATATAGTGATGTATTTAATGTCTAAGAATTATCGATTGTTAATTGTGCTAAATGAAGAAACAAAAAAAAAAATAATGTTTATTTTAGAATAATCAAAATGAATGATCTGGTCAGTGAGGCGACATAAATACAATTGATTGTTTAAGAAAAAAAATAAAGTAATGCTTTTCTTTCTGTTTCATTCAATATATAACGAATTATTATTTGAGATAAAACATTGAATTTGATTATTAAACATCTTATATTGAGAATAAATATAATTTATTATTATTTTATGAAATCATATAATATTGATTTAACAGAAGTAATATATTGTCACAATACTTCGAAGATAAACAACTGATTAATTTTTAGTCTTTTCGAAAATTTTCATTATTCTTCACTTTATTAGAACGCTTCCTTTTTTTGTTAAAAGATAGTACTTGTAATTCTGCACCAAATGTTACATTTTATTCAACGAATATATTGTTTTTTTTTTGGAATCAAACATAATCATACAATAAAAGTAAGTATAGAATATAAAAAATTTCTTTTTTTCAATTTCGTGTATTATTATGATGTAGGACTAATTTATAAATTCAACCAATTCATATAAAACATTTAAATCTAATAGTTCTTCGATACGAATACAATTTTGTTTTTCATTAAGATAATGAATATGAGCTTGAAAAACATTCGGATAGCAGTTTTGTTTATAAAATATGCAAATCATTCATAATAAATACTTTGTTCTTTTATATCAAATACTCAAAATCTTTATGAGATAACATCGACATTCGTCTTATTTCAATAGATAATTTTCTTGTTGACATTCATTTCTTGAGAACTAGACATCATTTCACCATTATGACATTTATTTTTCTTAAAACATGTATAATCGATCAAGATTGTATAAGAAATTTTTAAATTGTATCATATAAAAATTTTGAAAATATGAAGAAATTCTATATAAAACTAGACATGTATTTAATAATAAATTTTAGCAACGATTACTAAGAAGATTGGATGATTACTTTAAAAGGTTATCAAATTCATCTTTTATGGATTTGATGTGTAGATTATTTTTCTATATTAAAAGAAAAAATGAATAAAATATTTATAAATATATTTTTTATGTATTACAATTATAATTCATAAATCTTTCAAAGAATATTTATGAATTTTTTATTTTATTTGAAATATTTTAATCAAATATAGATATAAACATAATACTTAGTTTCATCATCGATATATAACTGAATTAAGTAATGGTATATTAATAGCAAGTACTCCATCATCCATAACTTGTGATGTAACATTATATTTATCAATTCCATCTGGTAAACGTATACTTTGACTAAATTGTTTATTTTCATGTTTTTTTATTCCTATTAAAGATTTTTTTCGTCCTTGAACTAATAAATTATTGTCAAGTAAACGTACAGTTAATTCTTCTGGTTCATATCCACGTGTATCAACTTTTAATATGATTTTTTTTCCATTTGGTGTAAATGTTGGATGAAATTTTGATTGTAAAAATTCTGCTATATTAAATGTAGGAGAATTTTGAGAATATTGACGATATTCAATATTACCAAGACTACCTGTTCGTTTTGGTACTGTTACTGGTGGTGGTCTAGAATTTTGTTGATTAGAATTTAAAACATCAGCTTGTGATATTGAACGATTATAATCTTGTTTTGCTTGTTTTATTGGTTGATCAATTGATTTTAATAATTCTTCATGTGAACGTCGTATAGCATCATTATCTCTTAACATAGGTATATCAATTGTTAATATACCTGTATTACGTATAACAGAACGTATTTTATCAATATCAGCACCGGCTGGTAATGGAAATGTTTTAACTAATTCTTTACGAAAAAAATTGTCTGCTGCAAATTGATCAAGATGTAATGCATGTACAAGTAATGTATTATCACGTCGAAGTTTAACAGATATTTCACCACGAGCAAATTCAGATACATTTACTTCAATACGTGTTGTTTCAGTTGATGATGAAGATAAATTTTGCATATTGAGAATAAAAATATTTTGTTTTTCTTTTCTAAGAAAAAAAAACAAAAAAATATTATAATAAAATAGAAATTATATAAAAGTATTTTATAAAAGAAAATCAATAATATCATATTTTCCTTAAAAGTTATTATAAGATTTTAATTTAAAAAAAAAAAAAGAACTTGTAATAAAATATTTCATCTAATTTAATTATATGATAATGAACATTGTATATCAGATATTCTAATTATAAGCTGCTGCATAAACTAGTAATATACCTTCATTTAATTTAATGTAATGACATAGAAAAAATCTTTATTAGGTCATAGAAGAAAAAAATCTATGATTGCATGATCAATAATGAATTCATGAAAGGATTACTTAACATATTTATCTTTAGCATAAAAGAAAAATCTCCTGAGAATTTTAGTGAATAATTTCGTTTTTATTTTTATTAGTAAAATTCTCATATGTCATTTATGGTAATAAAAAAAATTGAATAGATAAAAAAGAAGATAAAATTTGTATTTATTGATTTTTTCAATTTAAAAACTTTTAAACTGACTTAAAATATCTTTAGGTATAGTTCTTTGTAGGAAAATCATTAGATTTTCTATAGTTTCCGGCAATTTCCGGAGAGAATCAAGAAAAAAAAAATGAACGGAAACTCAATAATATTATTCTTTGAGAATCTAACTGATAGAATATAACAAAAAAAAAAATTCTCAAGCATTCAATGAAAAAATATGAATACAATCTAAATAAATCAAAAGATATATATGTATATAAAATAAAAAAACAAAAGTTTTCTGCATTACAAAATTTATTCAAGTCTATTCATAAAATTATCAAGGACATTTCTCAATACTTATGATATATAAATCTGTCAATATCATACTGAACACATGATCTATTAGTTTTTCATCTTTTTTGATATTTGAATACTTATCAAATAACTTAAAATGACATTCAAGGATTTTTTAAAATATATAAAAGAATTAAATTCTGACAACAAAAATGTTCAAGTGTCAAATACTTATGTTAAAGACGAATTGATTTATTTTACATGCAGTAATTTTTTCTTATAGAATAATCTTACATATCCAATCGAACGGTTTGCGTGACTCTTTAGATAAACACTAGATGATCATTAATATTAGTCGAGGTCTTTCTCTTCAATACCGGATTTGACTCTACTTACGTTCTCTCGTTCTCATCTTCCATCATCAAGATAGCAATCTGACTCGATTGTTGGTTTTTTTTTCTCTATATATGCTAACATGTTCGAGACGCTTAATAATATTCCGAACGGCAAGAAAACATCATGGCTATTGCATCTTTATTATCAATAATATAAATATGGATGAATTCAAGGTTTCAATTGAATGATGATAAGAAATCTTGATCGGAAAGTTAGATAGTAAAAATATTGATAAAAAACAAATCTTGTTTTTTTCCTTTTTGATTAGAATAATATTAATATGCATAATGTATTGAAAGAGAAGGGAAATAACAAGTGATCAAAACTTAATATGTAGTTAATATGTCATAAAGAAGAAAAAAAAAACGAGAATATTAAATCTTTTCTTGTCTTTGTTCTATATTATCGATTTTTAAGTGATAAAGAAAAAGATTGTGGGAATATTTAAAGAATTGGTAAATTACAAATTTTTTATCGATATATAAGTTTATTGTTATTAGGATTGTTATTAAAAACAAATTGTCGATCATTCTTCTTTTATATAATAATCCTTTCTTCTTCTTTTTTTTTTTTACTATTGTTTTTTTATGCTTCTGTTATTACCAATAAGATGGTAATCATTTCCTTTTGTTAGTTATTTTTGAAAGATAAGAAATTTTTCTAAGAAAAATCATATATAAATAGAATTGTTCATCAACATACCTTAATGAATAAATAAGATAATTATTGATGATATAGTTAATTTGTTCAATAAACTATATTTTCATAGTATTTTTTAAGTATTATTGTAAGACAAATTAGTTAGTAAGTTGTGATGTTGTAACTGCCTTCGTCAATAAACTACTAATGAGTGTTCCCTCCTTCTAACTGCCTACTGGCACACGGCAAAGTAACATGTTTCATTAGAAGAACGTGTATGTACGTGTATGTGGCTTTTTTTCTCGCTTCCCTCTTTCTGATAGAGAGAATAAAAGAAGAGAAAAAGAAAAACGGAGATCGTTGTGGCATTACTGTCGACTGTCAAAAACCCGGTAATGATGAGCTACAAAAAAGACGAAGAAAAAAAAACAAGCAAAAAAAAAAAGATGATGGCTTTGGTTTAGTCGAGAAAAAAAACTTATTCATGAAATAATTCTCGTTTCTTATTGTTGTCCTATACTATGAGTAGAATTAAACATTTTTTTTTTCAACATTTTTCTTTCTCACATACTTATATAAGATTATATATATATGCATGTGTACCTTTCGACTATTTGAATGTCATCCAACGGGAGTGTTTAAATTTTTTTTTAACTAAGATACACATACATTTATATTTTAACAAGTATGTGAACATATCTCAGGCTTCTTACTTAGTTTTCTATATAAGCAAACTTTATAGAGTGTATAATCAAAATCAATATTTAGTTTACTAGTAAAAGAAAGAAAAATGAAGGACAGATGCTTATTAATGGTATTTATTCATTCGTCGTTAACAAAATAAAATAAACTTTAACAAGATAAAGAATATTACAAAGTGCAATACTGATCAATATATTAGTATTTCAAATTTAAATTAATACGATAAAAAAAGGAGAATTAAGTTATAAGATTTATTTTTATTATTGTTGTTTTTTATTGATTGAAGATGTCAATGTTGTCATATAAATATAAATGAAACAAAAAGAATGAGTTAATTTAATAAAAATAACTTTGATTTTATTTTCTTTTTTTTTTGTTTTTACAAAAAAGAGAATTCATAAGAAAGCCTTTCTATGATGTTCTTAATAACTGAAATTACCAAGGGAAAATTTACGGAAATCATCCATTATTTTTATGGCATTTATTATCTCTAGTGAAAGACGATGATTTCATATGGCATGACAGAACTTAAATATATATATATATATGCACAATTCAAACTGGATACTCTTTGCTTCATTGATAATCTATCAAAAAGAAAAAAAACATAAACTATTCGAATAATCTTGAGATGTAAATAATAATTAATAATAATTTAGATTTCTTAATAATTTGGTATGTATTACATAGAAAAAGAATAGTTCGATCTGCAATCAAATAAGATATTTGTTGAAAGTTTGATAAACTATAATTATACTCAAACTAACATATTATTTTCCAAAGTTTAATTTTGCATAAAACAATTTAATAGTCTAACGTTGAATGTATACTAAAGCATTTGTTTATAAAAAGAAAAGAAACGGAAACTCATTAAATTTTTATACAAATTTTCCATAAAGATATTGTATCGATAAAAGCAATTCGTGATTGAAATAAAAGGGAGACTTTATTTAATAATAAAAGATATAAAAATAAATAATATATTGCACAGATTTTCTGAACAACTAGTGAAGCTAATTGACAGTATGAGAATTGTCGGATGTTTTTTCTAGTTTTGTCTGTGATGTATCATGCTGATACATGTCCATCTCTCAAGCGTTACATCCTCTGTCATTTTTATAAAACATATCAAAATAATTACTATCTAACCATGCTGTTTTCAAGACTAGAAACATAAATTTTTAATTGATCTGATAACTGAGAATAGTAATCTTACTATACTTCTTTCTTTATTCAATAAAAAATGTAGTTCTTTAACTATTATGTCATTCAAAAATAGTCATTAATCATTTTTATAAGACAAAATTCAAAGGAAAAATATCAATAATATTTATTTTATTATATATATATTTTGATAAATGATCGTTGATGATCGTTCTTAAAGTTTTAACATTTGTTTAATCTGTACTAAAAACAAATAAAATCAATTATTATTTTCAATTTATAGCAGTATTTATTGAGAGATATTGAACCACGATCAAGAAGAAAATGTTTCATCTAATTTAATAATGATAATTTATATTATATACTCTCATTCGTCTTCTTAATTCTTCTGAATCAATACCAAGAATGAAATCATTATTTGTTTTTTTTTCTTTAGAATAACAGACTAAACGATAGATGTAATATGTATATGATAGAGTCTAGAAATTGGAATTCATCTGTGTCTGTCTATCGGTAATGGAGTTTTATAATGAGTGTGAATACAAAATTCTAATAAATAAAAGATATATTTGTCAGATACTATAACAAGATTTCTTTCGAATAGAAATAGTGCTTCAATAAAATATTTAACAAAATTCATGTTGTTATATACAGTATCATTGTAATTTATGATTATATATGTAACAGTATACAAAATCTGATGCAAACGATTTTTGTACTTGTATAGCATATTTTTCACGGTTGAGTATCGATATTAATATACATACAAACAAGAAATGTTTATTGAATTTTAACAAAGAACTATATCAAATGATATAAACAATACAATTTTTGTGTAACATAATTTTGTGTTTAAATTCACTTATAAAATTCCAATTTATTGTTCGAATCGCAACGGAAATTTGTAGTTAAATCTTCTATTATTCTTAAAATCAGAACAATAATGCTTGTTAGTTACAAATGTTCTCCCATTAATGTTACATAAAAAAAAATAGTAGCAACCAAAGAAATTAATGGTTAAATTTTAATTTTATTTTTTTTTTAAATTGAAAGTTTTTATATACAAAAACAATTAAAATAAAAAGTATCATGTCAAATAAAATAAATAACAGAAACAGATCACATAAATATTGAAGAATGATTTTTATCGGCACTGTTCTATTGTCTGTAAAAGAAAAGAAAACTATTGAAATAGACATAACAAAAAAAATAAACCCTAAATATATATATTTGTTTTCCCTTTCCCTAAATAAATAATCCAAAAAAAAAATTTTACATATTAGTTTATTATTTTTTTTTAATTTCTTCATCTAATAACCACCACCAATGGACGAAAAATATACAAATGTGAGTAAATAATAAATGACTAGAATATCTTGTCAATAAAATCACCTAATTATTCAATCAGATCTTGATTATTCGTAAAACGACGAACAGATTTATCTATTGGAAGATCAAAATCAATGGAAGTTAAACGATCAAGTGAATGAAGAGCATCATTAAAACCTTAAAATAATAAAATATTTATTTATTAGAAAAAAATTAAAATATATATATATATACCAGTTTGTTTTGTATAACTCCATGGTTGATAATGAATGTCTACTAATGATGGTGTTTTCAAAATCAACCGTAAAAATGAAACCAACTTTTTTTCACTAGAAAAATAGCACGTATCCGGGTTAAAATAAAGCTCTCATTGTTAAAACAAACAAATCAAAAATATGACACACCTGAACCGAGATATTTACATTTTAGACATAAGAGTGGTAAAATATAATGGATATCCTATGAAGTCTCTACTACATATATATAAAATATTTCAAAATTGTATGTAATTTTCAATATTTGTAGAATTTTTAATTTGAATCAATAGAAAATCCATTATATTTTCTCCCCTCTTCCATCTAAACTGTGAGTATCTTGATTCAAGCATACATTAACATACTTTAATGCATAACATATAAATGATTTAAAACAGCTATCCATGGATTTCGAATATTTTTCATGTAATTTAACAGTAGTATCAATACCACTTAATAGACACTAAAAAGAAAAATCATTTAATATATTTATTTTAGAAAATTTAATCTATACTTGTTTAATTGTAATTGGTTTTCCACCTACAACATTTAATGAAAATGATTGTGAAAGTTTTCGAGCTGGACTATTAGCAAATTCATTTCCTTTCTTTAAAAAAAAAAATTTTTTTGAAATATCAATATTAATTTATTTATTACTTTCATATCATAATATTTTAAAAATAATTTCCAAATATGCATTGTCTCATGTGTTGTTGAATATTTACTCGTAGATCTTGTTGAAAAACATCCCCAAATAGCTAAATTTGTCGTATAATTTGTCTATGTTTCATTAATAAATCAATATAAAAATAAAAATAAAAAAACCAATTTCTATCATACTTCATAAAGACCATGTTCAAGTAATGCATGAAGTGCTGGTACAAGTTCTTGTCGTACAGCTAAAATAATTGAATTTGAATTAAACTGTTCCTAAAAAGAAAAAAAGAATATTACAAAAAAAAAATATATATTTTTTTTCTTTTCTAACATCATCATCTGAACCACTTATTGAATTTGTTTCATTATTATCATTTAGAAATTTTATTGTTCGGACTGTATAAAGAACTTTGTCAATGGCAATTTCAAGTTTAGCTCGAAGATCACTTTAAAATAAATAATACATATTTAAAAATAAATTTAATTTTTTATATTTAACAGGAAAAATATCGTTTCATTTTTGCATCATTTATTATTATTTACCCAAAATGCTTTTTTCCAAGAATATCTTTTTTTATATTTGTTGATTGTGGATAAGATTTTTTATGCAATGTTCGCGCTCCACATGTTAATAATAAAAATGTATAAACTTGAGTTAGAAGCAAAAATTTTTTCATTGATTGAGATATATATGATGAATTATGTTCAGATTGAACACGAAATGGAAAAGAAGTTGTTGATTGATTTTTTATCGTCTGAAAATAACAAAGAATAGAATACATATATATATATTTGAATATTCTAATATACAGGATTTGCTTTTGATTTAGCTGCAGAAGTGGATTCAATACTTTTAGAAGGTATTGAAGGAGTAGATACTGATGCAGTTGCAGCAGAATCAGCTAAAATTTATATTTATCCAAATAATCAAAAGAATATTAAGATTACCTTTAAGAAATTCAACAAATTTTTCCAAATCACCTATTTGTGTACGCATTTGAATGATTAAATTTTCTTTTAGTTTTACTGGATTTGTTAACTAGAAAAAAAAGATTAAATATTGAATAATGAAATTAAGAATATATTTTCTTACTTGATAAATGGCTTGATCAACAACTTTTCTTAATTCTTCTGCACTAAATATCAAACAAAAAAAAAAAAACATATGAAATTTTTCTTTCAATTTGAATACAAACGGTAATTTTGAAAATGAAACATCATCTAATTGTAAATCAAGTTTTTTACGTAATTGATCAATAAGTATACGTTGTTTTTCCATTGTAACTGATGTTGGCGCACCTTCAAGTGAACCTGCTGCAGCTGCATAATGTTCTAATTCATCTAATTTTTGTTTTAATTCATTAATAAATTCTTTTTCACGACATTTTTCAGCTTCAATTAATTGTTCATTTGTTAAATCATTTGTATACACGGATGATTGACACATTACATCAGGTATACCATTTGAAGCAAATTCATGTAATTCTACAAGTAAATTCTATAAAAGAAAAAAAAAAAAAGATAAATATTACAAAGAAAAATCTTTTTTTATTTTACTTCACGATCTTCAGCTGTTGGTGCAGATACGACTTGATGTAAACGTAATTGTACATGAGCAAAATGACGAGTTAATGCAGCAAGTGAAGAACTTAATTTTTCATGTTCTTCAAGTAAAGCAACTTTTTCATTAAATTCTTCATTCATACTGTAAGATACAAAAAAAAAGGAAAATAAAGATAGAAAATTTTAAAATAAAATAAAGTAAAGACCTTGTGCCATAGTCAGTATCAGATGAAGAAGCACCACCGATTGGAGTTAATCGACCTGTCATTGGAAATTTTTCATCATTGAATTCTTCATTTATTGATGTTTCAGATCGATAGGACATAGTTTCGTGTAACATTATTATTATTATTATTAATGATACGCATAATGAGGACAAAGCGTAGGATCAAGTCAACCGCAACATATGATTTAAAATAGAATATGTCTCATAGTGCTCTATTAGATTATTGAACAATTATAACAGAAAAAAATTTCAATGATTGATTGTTTATTTAAGATAATAAAAGTTTTGATTTATTTATTTTAAATTTAAAAATTTCTAGATGTCACTCTATTATGGATGATGATAGATAATGTCTTTTTTTAGATTTTTTATCTGTTTGATTACGAAATTGTTCAGCAACGACATAAAATTGAATACCATTTTTGAGTTTTCTAGTAGATATACTAGATGTCATTGTTTCCTCATTATTTAACATTTCATTTATTTGTTTCTGTTTGATATTTATTTGAGGATTAATCTAAGATTAAATTGAATATTGATATATATATAACATATTTATGAAATTTATTAAGAAAAAAAAATAATATGCATAGTCAGTTTTACATCAGAATATCTGGGATAAAATTTGACTTTAAATAAATTTAGATTCCTCAGATACACACATGGTTAATCAAGAGGAAATTTTTAATTTTAAGATTTGTTTAATATCGTCTGTAATGATTCGAATGTTTTAGTTTCCAGTTCGATTGAATTAAATAGAAGAAACAAACCAATAATATGATCATGTCATATCGATTCTATATTAATTTTACGTATATCATGAATAGATACATAAGTTATATGAAATGACTCGTAGTGAATAAATGGAATTCATTACGATTTGAAAAGTATTTAGATATATATGTTGAAAATAAATTTATTTTACACGAAAGCTATAATTGTATGAACTGCATTACCAGTGTTATATCACGATCGTTATAGAAACTACCAGTATACTGGTGAGTCTTATAAACAATACGATATATTGTTAGTTCTTCTAATCTTTTGATAGAAACGATCCATATACGATTCTTTTACTCAAAGCAATATTACAATCAGATTCGACTATGTCAAGATTGCCCGTAGACAGCGTACTATACTGGATGGTGAATCAGTGATAATTTATTACCTGATTTTGTAGATCTTGATTTGATTGTTGTAGATGAAGAAATTCCGATGATAATTTTTTTAATGGATTTGATATATTCATTGTCGTTTTAGAAACATGTCTTGGTAATCGAATCATTTTATCTCCTAATGGTTTTTTTGTTAATATATATGTTTCAGGTAATGGTTGAAGATTTTTATTCATATCATTCATTAATATTTGACAATTTTTTGTAATTTCACCATTTTCTATAAGTTCATTAAGACATTCAATAAGTTTTTTAATACGTTGAATTTCATTTGAAAATGTATTATGTTTTTCAAGATTTTTTAAATTTTCTATTAATTGTTCACGTTGATGAAACCATTGATTTTTTAATGTTGAATATGTTTGAGCTATATTATCTGATTGAATATCTTTAATTAATTTAGTTTGATTAGTTTCATGTAATAAACTATCTTCTGATTGTCTATGAACAACAGCTTCCTGTGCTCCAATAACATTTCGAAACATTATTCATAGACATTTAATTTTTAATTTCAAATTTTATGCATATTTCGATAAATAAATAACGCGCTTTTATTAAAATTAATGAATAAATTTATTCTGAATTTAATATATATATGATTATTAAATAGACTTAAGTTTGTTTTAATTGATATTTTATTTTTCATGATGAGTATGTACTTACTCATAAAATAAAAGAAATATTTTTCAATATATCTGTTTTTGAGATCGAAATATGAATGAAATCTTTTGTTTATATTGACAAAAGAATGAATTCTTTGTTTTTCCGATCAATGACTCGGAAAAAAGTATTTTAGTTAAGAGTAAGAAATGGAAATATGAATTGTAATAACCTAAATAATGAGTTATTTTTATCTTTCATCAAATCCTAAACATCTTTCTTACAATATGTGTTATATAGACTATTGTATCTCTATACCTATATTAGAGATATAGTCTTTATTCTCATGTACTTTAACATGATTACCGTTAAAAGTTATAAAATCTTAAAACAGAGACTTATATTAAATACTCACTTGAATAAAAATGAAAACGAACGAATGATTATAAAGAATAAAAGTACTTTATATATATATATTGACAAATGCTATCAGATGACAAACGAAAGAACATCTTAACGACATAATAAAACAGTCTACATAAAGAAAAAGATCATGGTATCATTTACTCCTGAAATTTTAACCATTTTAACACTTGTCTCTATATCATGGGCAGGTATAACATGTATTGGTGTTATAATTCTTCTTATTGTTTTTATTTGCATATCTTGTGCAAAACGTCATCAATCAACATCTATTATTCCAACTGATACAACGTCAACAGCTTCATCAATTTCAGCTGATAATCGTTCTTTATCAATTCCACCTTTATCAATAAAAACTCCTATTAAAAAACCTGATCAATATAGAAAACAAGACCAAGAAAATGATAATTATAATCCACAAAATTTTATAAATGAACATGTTTATTCTTATAATAATAAAAATAAATATCAACAACAAGAATATATGCGTGACAATAATGACGATACAACAACAATAAATGAAAGTCGAATGTATGGTCAATATCATCAAAAAAGACAATATCAACCACTTAAATCAATAGCTGATGTTAGAGTTATCGATCGAAATACACCATATCCACCTGATGTTCTTGCTCGTGAAAAATTAATGGATAAAAGTCGATTTCCAATGAAAAATAAATTTTAATAAGGACAAAAAAAAATAAAAAAGGAAAAATAAAACGAAATAAACATTAAACAGTTTTTTTATTTATAAACAACATGATAATGCCTGAATTGATTCAATCAAATAAGGTCGCTAAAAAAAGAAAAATTCAAATCTTTCTTTATGTCCTACTAAAATACATTTAAATAAAAACTATTATCTCATTTATTAATCTTTGTTTTTAATAACATACAAATCTTTTGATTATCTCTCACAGGAAAAAAAAACTTTAGTATACATCATAAATTTTCAAATGTTAAGTTATCATACAAAATATTATCAAATTCTCTTAAGCAAATATAACATTATTGCCATAGAACGCTATGCATTAATCTCTCGAGTATATCAACTTGAAAATTCTATGTAAAGAAGCTTAATATTTTTAATATGATTATGAAGAGTTCTGATTAAATTAATTTCGAAGTTTTAGATCATCTTAACAGTTAACTTAATTAAGACTGTTTATTATTACAATTAAACCATCATAATTTATCGAAAAATATACTCAAATCAACAAGTTTTCTTTTGTTCTATATAAAAAAAGAAAAGACCATTTCGAGTACCAACTACTTTAAAAGCTGTATGTCTTCAAAATATCATCTTATACATTTCCGTTCTTTTTAATAAGAATCTTTTCATGAAATTTCAATCAAAATTTTGTTAATTATTTATAAAAATTAAATAAAAACTTACTCGTTTACAATAATCAATAAAATCTTCCAATGTTATTTGTTCAGTTTGCATTGGATCAATACGCTAAAATACCAAGTACAAAAAGAAAATCATCATTTCATATTCAAACATTTATTAAAACATACTTCAAAAATTTCATCAACATGTTGTTGAATTTCATGTTCATCAACACGAGGATGAACTGATGGACCAAGAAGATCATAAAAGGAGAGAATTATTTCACTCACATTCTACAAGATATAAATATATATATATAATTTATTTTAAATTATAAAAATACTTCTCGTGTTAATTGTCCTTCACCATTAATATCATATAAACGAAATATCCATCGTAATTTTTCATCAATTGTTCCACGATATAGAACAGATAATGTTAAAATATAATCCTATAAAAATTTAATTAATTAAAATTAAATATTAACTAATAAATTTACATCGAATGTAAATGTTCCTTTATGATTTCGATCAATAATTGAAAAAAGATAATGTGTATATTTAATTGGACCTAATGATTAAAATATTAATAAAAAAAAAACAAAAAAACATTTTTTTTTCTCTCTCTTACTTCCTTGAGGAAAAAATTGTAAATAAATTTCACGTAATCTTTCTTCGCTTACATTTCCACCTGGACATTCCTTTATAAATTAAATAATAATAAAAAAAAAATAAATTTCTTATATTTTATTTTATTTATACTTGTTTAAAACTTCGATATAAAAGACGAATTTCTGATTTTGAAAAACGTGTACATTTCATAATTTCTTCTAATGAACGTGGATGTTGAAGATTTTTTGATAGAATAGCATCCAAACGAGCATCTAAATTCAAAATAAATAAATAATCAAATAATTCAAGTGCAATATTTGTCAATATCAATTGACAAAATCAAGTGGATGCTTGTCATTTTAACAAATAGAAAAAAAAAACTCAATTTAATCAAGAAAAAAAAATACATTCAATGCTTTAATATAATATAAATTATTACAATTAATTTCAGTTGGTTGTTCTTTTGTTTCTTTTTTAGAAACATATGATATCATGTTAGAATAATAAATTTGATTTATATATAATTAGCTTGATATAAGATATATATATATAATAAATGATTGATTATAAAATAAAATTAAAGAAGTAAATTATTTATATATACCTCCTCTATTCTGTCTTTTACGTTTGCCAAAATTAAAACTACTTTGTCCTTGTGAAAAAGCAGCTATATTAGCACCCATCGTTGTTGGCAAGCACCAGGGGCATCAGATACAAAAACAGTTATGCCAAACATGGCACACACACACACATATTCACGATCTATCTATCACTCTTTCTCTCTCTCTCTCCCTCTCCCTCGCTCGTTCGTTTTATCTGTTTTTTTTTTGATTATTTTATTGTGTGACAAGATGAGAACGAAAGATGACATTGAGAACGAGTCGATGACATTTTGCCCGCTCTTTTCAATTATAATCATTACTAGTTCTACATAAGCATTGAAGACATATGTGGATTGTCCAAACAAATATAATTGCAAAAATAGAAGAACATAACAAAAAAAAGAAAAAGAAAAAGAAAAACGACATCAAGTGAGAATGGACCAAAATATCTGTGTCTTATAGAATCGATTACAATTTCTATATGATATAAATCTGTCAGATTGAATAACATTCTATTACAAGAATAAATAATATTCTCTATTAAAGTATCATATTTTTAATCTTTTAATTATTTATTATACTGTAAATAATACTAATTTATTGATAATTGTAAGTATGTATAGATATACTTTAATTAAATAAATAAATCTTTTTTTTTTCTAATTGAAAAGTTTATATATATATAAATATTGCTTAATAATATATTCTCTTTTTTTGTAGTATTTAATAGACGCATTTTATCTCTATCGAAAATATTTCCGAGTAGTCAATTATCATAATAATGAGATATGTTTTTTATATAGAATCTATCAACAGAAAAATTATTGTGTTATAAGCTAATAATGACTTTTACAAAAGATTTATTGTGAAATCAAATCCTGTATATTAATAAAAAAAGAAAAAGAAAAAGAAATATAAGTCAACAACGAAAAAAAAAATATTCTATTTCTAACTATATATTGAGTATATTATGAAGATAATTAATAGAATAAAAAGCAAAAAATATTTTTATCAATTCTATATGTCTCAAGAGATTATTTCTTTTCAATTGATAGGATATCTATATTGAAATAAAAGACTGAATATATTTGTTTCTTTCTTCGATTGACATATTTTATATAAAAAATAGATATAATTAAAAATTTCTTTTCAATTCATAGCTCTATATGAACTATATAAATAATTTACTATTAAAGAAGTGTAACAGATAGATTGACCTTTATTATATTAATTATATATTGTTATCGAAATAATTATTCAAGAAGTTGGATATTATAAAAAATCAAGTTGTTTTTTATATAGTATATTTTTATATGTTATTTTTTCTTTTTATTAAAATATAGAAAATATAACAGATATAATTGTTTTTATTTATTTGTTACGAATTGATAGAACAGAAACCTCATATACGGCAGATGATATGTTGAAAAGCATGTTTTAATGAATATTCTTATAAAATTTCATAAAAAAAACTAATTGAACAATATATATTTAATATATACATTTATCTACCTGGTACTTGAATACGACGAACAGCTCGAAAAATACCAGTACTTAACCGTCGAGAAAATCGTTTACAACTCGCAATTAAACGAGATGGTCGTCGATCAGTACTAAGTAATGTTGAATGATACCAAGACATAATTTATTTTTCTCACC
The DNA here is from genome assembly GCA_022393335.1 of Macrotrachela quadricornifera. Classification (NCBI taxonomy): domain Eukaryota; kingdom Metazoa; phylum Rotifera; class Eurotatoria; order Philodinida; family Philodinidae; genus Macrotrachela; species Macrotrachela quadricornifera. The sequence goes on along the minus strand of JAJEKB010001428.1, from coordinate 12,302 downwards.
GATCTAAAACAGTTTTGCAAATGACACAAAACAAAACGCACACACACATGTTACTAGAATCTTGTCATATTTCTACATGTCACTGTTGTTTTCCTTTTATTCGTTTATATATGTCTCTTTTCTCGTCCCTTGTGCGTACACTCTTTTTTCTCCATATTAGCTATTTTACATTCATTCATTATATCATTTCCAATGACTGCACTCGTTCGTTCGTTCATTCGTTCGTTCGTCTGATGAAGAGCACTAAGAATATAATGATTCTCTTCTCATTCTCGGTTTTTTTTTTACTCATTTTCGATGTGTTATTATTTTATAAGAAAGAAATGATAGAAACCAAGTGCGGAAAACAAAAGAGTGGCAAAGAGGAAATGACGGAGAGAAAAAAATTACAGACGATCGTTGATAATAAATGAAGAATCGTCAAAGTGTTTTTCACGTCTATTAGTGCTTCATCATTCTTTTCCTGGACTTTTTTCTTTTGCTAGAATTCATCTGATTAACTATCATTATTTTGTCTATATACATATAAATTCTTGAATGATTTATATCTATTAGTTATCATTGATCGATTACTTGAATTGCAATATAATCAATTTATTTATATCGTACATCAGAGATTTCTACATGAATACGAGACATATATATTCCTCAAGCGACAGTTTCTGAATAGATTTTTTATAATCGTAATGATCATTAGTGAGAAAGAATGTTAAGATATATGGAGAGATAAAAATCGCCTAAATCCATCTCACATCGAGCAGATCAAGAAAATAACATGTCTCTGTTATTGCGATACGCCACTTGTTGTTGACATATTTTTTTCAGGTTGTTGTATACTACACACATATTTCTAATGCCAATCATCATTAGTTTGATTATGTTCTGTTTTTTGTTACTAACCATGGGACTGTGTCAGTTGGTTGCTTTTTACCAAGTAGTTTTCTTCTAAAAGAAAATTTCGTATGATTCTCTACTTGACATTTTTTTGTTAATGATGTATTAGATTGAAGAGAATGTGTTGGATTATGTTCTCTATTATGAGAACTAACAGAAGATGAATTCGATCGAGATGATTGCGTCTTTAATTGTATAGGAAGTTTTGTTATAGGTTGATTATCATTTTTACATTGTAATTGATTAGAATCTGAACATAATTTTATATTAATATTATTTTGCTGTTGTTGTTGTTGTTGTTGTAGTGATGGTTTTCTTACAAAATAATGTATTGGTTGATTATTTAAACGATTTGTTTGAAAAAATTTTCGTTGATTTTTTACATTTAGTTTTGTTTTATATGTTAAACGACAACAAAATAAATCTCGAAATGCACGTCGATATTTATTTGAAACAACATTATAAAGTATTGGATTAATAACTGAACCAAAATAAAATGTCATACCAGATATAATATATAAATAAGCCATTATATTTGAAAATATATGAGAATCAGAAGTTAAATTTGAATTTAAACCCATTATAGCTGATAATAAACGTTGTAAATAAAGTGGTGCATAACAAACAAAAAATGCAATAACAACAGCAACTATATAATTAATATAAGAAGATTATCATGAAAAAAATCAATATATCTTACCTAATGTTTTAACAACAACTTGTCGAGCTTGACAACGAGCACGAGTTTTTAACCATGAATATGAACCAATATGAACACTTTGTTGTTTCATTTCAATTATTTCTTTATTAATTATATTTGAATGAGATGATATATTATTGATTTGTTTTTTTCCTGTATTACCATAACTTGATAATGATGTTAAACTTAATTCAATATCATTTAATGGATTTTCATATTTATTAACACGTCGTAATGATTTACCAATAAATAAATAAATACCTCCAATAATAAACATTGGAAAATAAAAAAAACAAAGTGATGTTATTATCATAATAATTGATAAAATTTTAGCTAAACTTTTTTTTGGTACACATGATTTACAATAAATAGATAATGATGAAATTGTTTCATTAAATTGTAAAATTTTCAAATTTTTATTTGTTGGAAATATTAATGTTGTTGAATATGATGATATTCGAATTAAATTTGTTTCTATTTCATATGATAATCCAAGTGGAACACTAAATATAAGTGATATAAACCAAATAATAAATATAACATTTTGTGCACGACGAAAATGACTTAATTGATGAAAATGTATTGGATGAACAATAGCAAAATATCGTTCACATGTAAATGCTAAAATTGTTAAAATTGATGAACAAGTAAAAAATTCAGCACATATATTTCTTAATTTACAAAATATAATTGATAATGGCCATTGACGATAATAAATTTCAATCATTTCTAATGGTAAATTACACATTAACATCATAAGATCAGAAACAGCTAAATTTAATAAATAAAAATTTGTTGGTGTACGCAAATGTGTATTATATTTAATAATAATAATTGTCATAATATTTCCCACAAGTCCAATAAAAAATATAACTGTATAAATAATTATTAAAAATCTTTCCATAAATAATGGATCCGAAAATGTATCATGAAATATCGATGGACATTTATTTATATCATTGTTTGCTACCATTCTTTTTTTTTTTTTCAATATATTATACAAAATCTAAAAATACAAAAAACTATCATATAGTTTTGTCTTATAACGTATATGAATTACGAACTAAAAAGCACGCATTTACCATTTACGCTATTCATAATGATTCACAAATGGATGATGTCTTTTTTCATTACATAATTATACTTAGAGTATATTTTTCTCTTTTATATTAGGTTCTTTGACATGTCTAGCATAGTATAATTGAACGTTCGAATATCAAATATAATAAAGAGACAACATCGTCAAAGAAAAAAAAAACACAAGTAAACCTAGATAGACATCAATATATATTTAAAGGACATTTATTGAAATAAACAGCGATACAAATAATAAATAATATGTCAATTCATTTATATATCTGAAAAAAAGAATATAGCAAATTAATTATGTCTACACTAAAACTCCATTATTTTATTGATGATGAGTTGCTTTTTTGATCGAATAGCAAATTTCCTGTCTGTGTTTTGGTGACATGTCATCCCTCGACTAAGTTTTCTTTCTCTACTAAATAATCCTGTTGTTTTTATTATGAGTTATTCTTGTATCTAAAAATTAGTTTTCTTTTCTTCTTCATAAAATTAAATATATATAGAAAGACTGTACGTAAATGTCTAGTATACTTACTGTATACAGATACATATTTTTAATACATCTATTGAACAATGCTATATTAAATATCAAGAAAACAAAATAAAAGAATACGATGATCCCACCATATCAAGTCATAGTTGATTAATCTAAAATAGAACTAATTGGATTTGTTCTTTTCAATCTATAATAAATATTTGTTAAAAAAAAATTAGTTGCGTGCTTACATCAAAACCACGAATTCATTCTTTCTGTCTATTAATTTCTTATCTAATGAACTTACCGTTTATAAAAGATAGAGTTTATATATTGATTTAATATTTATTAAGATCTGACAAATATGTTAGTTCAACTGACTTTCAGTTAGTCATCAAAATAAATGGAATGAATTATATAAAGATTGACAAAATAGTTTTTTTTTTTGCTGTTCTTTTCTATCTATTATAATATATACTTTCAGTGAAACTTTCCTTTCAATAAACTATTACATTATTACAAATTGAGCTTTTTTTATTCAATATAAAAGAAAATATGTTTAGAAAGTCTATTCAAAACTATTTAAATGTAATATGAATAAAAGTATGATTTTAATTGATGTAAATTGTAAAAAACAGATATCTATATATATATATATTTGACATATTTTTCATATTCTTGCCTGATGTTGATAACACTTTTTAGAGTATGATGACATTTTTAAATATTATAACCATATCTAACAATGAATAACAAAAGACAAGAAATGATTTAATAGAAAATGAATTCTTTTTTACATATATAATACATTATTTGTTTTATACTGACGTCAGATATATAATATTTCATAACACTAATTTTTATAATCAATAATAAGGTTGTCTATTATTCATTAATCTATGTTTTGTTCTCTTTATAAAAACATATATGTTTTCTTTTTCTTGAATAATTATTTAATAAAATAAAATATAGTCTTTTGAATATACAAGGCGAAATTTAATTGTTCCGTGTTATGTAAAAGAAATGATATTATATAAAAGGTCCCAAGTACATTGACTATGACTAATTACGTTTTAGTTTTTTTGACAAGACATATTATAACTGATATACAATATTCTTTCTGATATTTCATAATTTCATGACGAACGTTGTTTTCTGATACTTTTTTTTTGCTTTAATTCTGTTTAAAATACAGACTAAGCTAAGAACAATATAAATACTAGGTAATTAAAAACGTATTTTCTTGTATTATTACGCAGGTTATTTTGGCTATATTAAATATTAATTTAAATAATTCTGAACTAAAAGTACACATATTTATTATTTTGATTGCAAGACTGTCATGGATAATCTCTTTTGATAAACATATAAATGTAATATTTAATCTATAAAAAAAAAGTGAATATAGCTGTTTTTTCTTCATAATTTTTAGATTTCATATAAATATCTTCTCAACTTGAATCGCTCATTTTATGTCAAAGAACAGTATATTATTAGTATGAGATCTAAAAGTTTTTATAGGAATTAAACAAGATAGAGATTTTCTTTTTTAGTAAAACCTTGACATTAATGTGGAGAATAATCCGATGTAAATAGAAAAATTTTATATTGATAAAATTTATTAATCAAAGTATAAGTTAAAAATATCACTCATTCGCATGTTTAATAATAATAAAGAACAATATGAAACCGATCAAATTTTTTCTTTTGACATATTAAGGAACAAGACGAGATAATAACTTTATAATACAAGTATCAAGCGTACTATATAATCTAATCAATACATAAAAGTAAATGAATTTTGGTAAATATTACTTATCAACGTTTGAAATTCATGCATAATAATTATGTCATTGATTTATTGTATAGAACAATTTATCTCGCTTTGATGATTTGAATAGTTCTAACACATGTAATATATTTGTTAATTTTAAGGAACTTTTTCCTAATTATATTTTACATAATCAAAAGGCTCTTCAAATACTTTAAATAGTCCACATAATTAACTACAATTTGTAAGAATAAGAAATCATAATAGTGTGCTTTGTATCTTAGATTTTCAATTTTAGTATATAAGTATGAATAAGATCTTATTCAAGATAGCAATGAAAATCTTCGATACGTTCAGAAGAATGATAGTTTTAAAAAATGTTGCTCGATATATTACAAATTAACACGTGGAAATGCAATTTTATTGATTGACTGAGTTTGTATTCAAATAAAATTTTTGATATAAACATGATTTTATTTACAATTTTTTCTTAGCTAATATATACAACTTATTATAGTCACCATAGTATATTCTCTAATCAATTGCCATAATATATAATATTACAAAATGTTTGACATCATCTTCTAATTATATATCGTCATATACATATCAACTGATATCTAGGACAAAACTTGTCTCGATTAATAATTATACTCTGGATCTATAGTAGAGATTTAATATAAGAAAAAAAAAGTCGTCGAGATGAAGAATATTATAGAGAAGAGAAGATTATTTTTAATCAAATAATGTTCTCCATTAATGCATCAGTGTCATATTCTTTTTACTAAATAACATCATGATTTTAAAACATCGAATAACATGCACCTGAGCATGATAAATAGTTCATAATAAAAACAAAATAAGTATTAAAAACCTATATTTTTTTTTAAATTATAGTTCGATGTATGATTTAGAACAATAAACTTCCTTTTTCTTTTTATAGTTGGACCCTTGATAAAATTTTGTAAATAATTTAATAATTCTCCTCGAATGAACATAAAATATTAAATTAATGAGAACTTATACGCTTGATTATTTCTTTTTCATCTATTTTTATTTGATACTTTAGGTTTTTATGGTTTAGTAAAAACTCTCAAAACAAAAAAAAATTAAGAACATTTCATATAATGAATGTAGGGTTATACAATACAATTGTTTTCATTACATTAATTGAAATAATTTTTGTTTAGTTTTAATTACTTTCTATTATGCTTACCTATATTGATTAATAAAATAATAAGCATAAAATTAGACTTCTTTAGATGATATTTGTCGTTCACGTAATAATGCTTGGTTTTTCCGATCTAAAAAAATATATATTCAATTTGAAATAATTATCGGATGTTACTAATATCTAATAATAAAAGATTTGCAAACCTCGTTCAAGCCAAGATTTTGAAGGTCTGAGTGGTACCTATTTAATAAGAAAAAAAAATTTAAGTTAATCGGATTTAGATCAGATAAATTACATACATCATAACCTGCTCTTCTTAATGCTACTGCTACTGGACATACCTGAATTAATAGCAAAGAAATTTCTTTTATTAATTTTTTTTTACAGATTGAATAATACCCAATCATCTTCATCAATTGTTTTAATTACATTAATATTTGTAAATTTATTCTTTGTTGTTGGTTTTGATATATTTTCAAATTGATTTTGAATTAATTGAGATTTTCTATGATAAGATTCATCTCTTTGTTCATAATGAAATGTTTTATGTTGCAAATTGATTAACTGATTCATTTGAGAAGATTCATTATGATTTGAAGTATTTAAATGATCTTCTGTTGTTGGTGAAATACTAGTTGAAGGTGTTAATACAGTTTCGATTAAAGGATTTGCAGACGTAAAAGAATCTTTTTCAGATGTTAACAATGAATGATGAAGTCGTTTATGTGCTGCCATTTTGTAATTCTATGAAATATTAATCGATATTATCAATAATCGTTATTGATTAAGAAAAAATAAAATATTAATTTAGTTGCTATGTAATTCAATTTTGTATTTTTAGTTATATTGATATTGATTAAAGAGAATATTTTATTTACTAATTCAAACTGATAATGTATTAAATAAAGAATATACATGATAGATATATTGAAGGATATTGGTAACGAATTGATGCAAATCAAAATTAATAGTTTCATTTTCTATTCATCATATAATAACAAAAAGAGAAGATCTACTTGCACCCTCTTTCTTTTTTTTTTTTGTATTCACTATGACAGCTATAGTTAACAACAATTTGTTATTTACTTTATCCATTCAGTATTTAATAAATATTTTATAGATTAAATGGCTAAAAAATCCTTTCCTCTTACTACTTTAAGATATGCCTATTTGCATGGATTTGCTAGTTCACCATTATCTACTAAAGGTGTTCAATTACAACAATGGTTTCATAATGAATTGAATATATCACTTGATTTACCTGATCTTAATATACCTTCTTTTCGTAAACAATGTCTTAGTAATATGGTAGATCATATAGAAAAGAATATTATTCGTAAGATTTATTGATTTTATCGATATTAGATTTTTTTTATTTTTATTTTCTATAATATAGAATCAAATTCAGTTTGGTATCTTATTGGTAGTTCATTTGGTGGTCTTGTTTCTACACTTGTAGCTCAACGACAACCGAAATTAATTCATTCTTTATTACTTCTTGCACCTGCATTTAATCCTATTGAACGATGGAAATCTAAAATTAATATAGAACAATGGAAAACTAATGGATTTATAAATTTTTTTAATCCAGCAACACAATGTGATGAACCAATTGATTATGAATTTTTTTATGATCTTCAATTATATCCATCATATCCAATTGTAACAACGTGTCCAATAACAATTATTCATGGTTTATATGATGATATTGTACCAATTGAAACAAGTCGTGAATATATGCAAAAACTTCATTTATTAAATAAACATTCAATATTAATGATTGAAATGGATGATGATCATCATTTAAAAAAGAAAAAAACTTTATATACAATTAAAAAAATTATTCTTGATCATTATAAATAGCTGATTACATTCAAAATTTCATTATATTATTTCTATAAAGACTGAATTCATAAGATAAAAATATCAAATATATAATTTGCTTAAAAGAATAAATGATTGTGAAAGTAATTATAGTTGTCTATGAAAAGATAGTATCAAATTACAAATTATTGCCTTTATGTAAGTCAGATAATTGAAATGTATGACAGCTGTACTTTTTAAACTGATTGTATTGGTATTAAAGAGTACAAATAATGCATGAAGTACTTCAATAACATAGAATATTGACGAGACTTGTGCTATTACATGATCATTTGTTTATTATTAAATTTTTAATGAAATATTTTTATCAAGTTATAGTATGTTTTTATTGCACCTATTGAACTTATACATAATAAAATAAAACAAAAATGTTCCTATAGTTTCAGTTAAAAATAAATGAGATATATTAAATAGGTAATATTCGAGATGAAGTTGATGTTGAAAATTTTGACCACCAACGAAAATTACTTAATTTATTAATATAAGATAATATTTTAGCATTAAATACTGCTTGATTTCGACTATAAACATTAAGATAAATACCAAAAACAACAATTAAACCAGACCAAACATAACTAATAACAACAACAACAACAAAAATACTAAATATAATTAATAATAATAATGATACATACTCGAAAACAAATGGTTTTGAAAAAAGTATAAATGATAATACTATTGTTAGTGCTTTTCGACATGTTGTAACAGTAACACAAATTAATGCACCATATTCTTTTATTAAAGTTAAAACAATATCAATACCCAAATAACCAAAAATAGCAAAAAGTAAACCATAACCATAAGTATGAAAAGGATGCTAAAGAAAATTTTTTATTTATAATTATTCAATATTAAATAAAATTTAAAAGAAACAGATTTTTTTTACGTAGATCTAAAACTTTATATAGATCCGATGATGACGGTTCTCATTTCATAAATGTTTCAAACAGAGAAAAAAATAATATTCCAATTTATAAAATATCTAACCTGATTCCAAAATCTAATACTTGAAAATAAATTATTTGTTACTAAGAGACCAGATAAAATAATAATAAAACCAAATGAAAAACTATAAAAAACCTAAAAACAAGTTTAAAAATAGAATTTAATAATAATAATAATAACATATTTTTTCTTCTATTACCATTTCAACATTAGATACATGATGTGTTTTCATAACTTTTTCTTGATAATTTCCAATAATAGCATCAGCAACAAGTGCTAGACAAATAATAACAACACCTAAAGAATAAACAATTTTATCGATTAAAATTAATTATTTTTTTCTTTTGTTTATATTTAATATATACCATATAAATTAAAATTTGGTCGAACTTTTGAATCAGCTAGAGTAAAAAATATTAATCCAATTGACATACAAACAGCAGCAGTAACATCATAACGATTAAATATTTTTTCTTAATAAAAATAAAAAAATTAATTTAATTTTTTATATGTATTTTGAATTTTTTTACTTTGAATAATAATACCACCAATAAGTACAGGTATTAATTTACAACATTTAAACATAACTTGTGTACTATAGAAATATATATGTATAATGATAAGAATAAAATGATATTTGAAATACTTTTTTTTCTTACGGATAATTTAAATAAGCAATTGCATAATTTGATAAACCCATTGTACCAACAGTAAGTGAAGCAAGAAGCATATAAGATCGATAACTTGCTCTAGAAATAGAACAATATTTTAGAGAAAAAAAAAACATAATTTTAAATTATCAAATACCTTCGTTGACTTAATCCAGCAAAACCAATTTGAATAAATGAAAGAAAAGCATAAACAAAAAATTGATAACATGTTAAAAACCATGCTGTATTATCAAAACCTTTTAATGTGAATAGAAATTCCTTAAAATACATATAAAAAAACATTAATAATATTTTTTGTTTTTAATATAACTAACTTGTAAATAACCATAGCCTAGATAATATACGAAAACTTGTGCACATAATCCAATAAAACGAACTGGATGTTGAGAAGGTAATGATGAATAGAATTCCAAAATAGGTATTTTCGATGAAGCATGCCCTGTTCGATCATGTTTGTGAGCGATCATATCATTAGAGTCAATGTTTTTTATTGTTATACTTCCTTCAGTCGATGAATGAGATGGTAATGACTCAGAGTCTAAAAACACAAATAATATACAATGATCAGATATTATTTTCTTTTTCCTTCAATTATACACGTCTAGTCACCTTGATGCATTTTATTAATTTCCATTACTCAAAAAACATTGATTTACGTTGTTTTAAGGTAATAAAATCTAAAACAGTTATTATGTTTATCATTTTCTTTCCAGCAACTATTCAAAGAAACATAAACATCGTCCTTTTCATTTTCACAACGTCTTAATTTTATTATAATAGTAATTTCTCATTCTTTCTCTTTGTTAATGCTCTTAAACACTGAAGCGTAGAGAGAAAAAACACGCTTTTATATACATGTAATATATCAAGGATCAGGAAAGCTGCAGAAAAAAAGAAGTACATATGCAATGAATATATAAATAAATGTATCAGCCCATAGGCTCAGATCCGGTAGAAATGCTAAAAAATACAGACAGACAACAGAAAATAGACAGAAGAGAAAAAAAACGCTTTTTTTTTTAAATATTTTTCGTTTTGTGTAGTTGAAGCTGTACAAGACACTGACGATACAACACCAAGAAAAAAAATGAAACTGAATCATAGAAAAAAAATGCAATTCGTATATACACAAATACACTGGTGTAGAAAAATGTCAATAGCAAAAAACAAAAACATGAACAAATACAAGGATAAATGTGCATGTATATCAATAAAGAAAAACAAGAAAAGCGGAATGACACGGTAAAAATTATATATAGATATATATATATATTTTTTTTTGTTTTGTTTTGTTTTACTGTAATACTGAGAAAATAAAAGATTTTTTTTTTCCTACTAATGATTTGAACGAGATGGTTGATGAAGAACTAATTTAGGTGTACGAGCATAATTTAAACGTTGTCGTTCAATTATTTTATTGAAAGTTTGCTTTGATTCATCACTATTGTTTGTTAACATTAATTTTGATGATGTTTTAGTTGATCGTCGTCGTCGTTGATGAATACGATGTAAATGACGTTGATGAGCAACAAGTGATGATGTTGATGATTCAAGTGTTGATATTGATGAATTTGTTGAACGACTTAATGATGTATTTAAATTTCGATGATGAATAGAAGATATATTTGGATGTTGAGATGTATACTAAAAATAAAAATAAATATTAATTATCGATAAGATTTTATGTGTAAAATAATGAATAGATAATCTTACTTGAAGAACAAGAGATGATCGATCATCATCATCATTATTATTATCAATATTATCTTTTGCTTCTTCAATTTGTTCATCAAGTTTATTATCATTAACAATTTTTCTATGACGTTTAGCACGTGTTCGTAAAGCAATTTGTTCATAAACACTCATACCTAATCAAAAGATAAAATATAAATCAATATATATATATATATATAATTCTTTTCTATTGATTTCATACTCGCATGTTCAATAAGTAAATTCTCAATTGGATTAAAATGATGTATATTTGGTGATGATGATCGATTTATCGATGTTGATTCATCAGTTTTCATTAAAGGTGGTGATGCTATCCAACTATTTGTCATTATACTATTATTATCATTTGATGATGTGTCTTTTGATACTAAAACTATTGAAAGAAAAAATAAATAAATAAATTGATTTAATCATAAAACTAACCAGTATCTGAAACAAGAACCCAACCATCCTCATCGATTGATGAATCCGATGAATTAACAGATGATAATCGAGTTTTATTATTTGTAGATGTTGATGACAATGGTGGTGGTTTAGACCACAACGATGTAAATACTTTATACATTCTATGACCTTGAATAAAAATAATATTAGAAATATATTTCGAAAAACAGAATAACACAAACAAGATATAATCAAGTTGATGCTGTTGTTGTTGTTGTTATTGTTGTTGTCAGATATAATGGAAGATCATTCATAGTATTTTTTTGCTTTTACTGAAATGCATATAATATGTTGTAGAGAGTGTGCGATATTGCTAAGAATACGACGGAAATATTTCTTCGTTGGCTTTCTTTTTCTTTTTCTCTTTTTTTTTTTTTCTTGGCGACAATGACTGGCGCGGGCACGAGAAAGATGTGTCAAGCAAGCAAGAAAACGGCGAGATTGCTGATCAAATAATTACGCATAGAAGAGAACTGAAGGAAAGAAAAAACTGCCAGACTCACTTTCATCATCCATCTACT
>JAJEKB010001426.1:1390393-1454289 GCA_022393335.1 Macrotrachela quadricornifera | reverse complement strand
ACTATGTAATATCTTCAGACAAAATTTCAACGAAATCGGAGGGGGGGGCACCTCGGGAGGTTCCCTCGTTAGTGGTATAAGTTTTGGTATATATATGTAAGTGTATTCTTTATTGATGAAGAACAATAAAGAGAGAAAAAAGAATAGGAGCTATGTGAAAGTATAACAATCGATAAAGAAAAGTAAGCAACAGAACGAGAAAAAATACTGACATGTATATGTGTATATCAGTTGGAAAAAATTATGAGATGTATAAAGAGAATGTAGGATCAAATCTAAATTTATGTATATGATGTGTTAGGATATTCCAAGAAGTAATATAAGAAAATATCCATCTTTCATAACGTTTCTAATATATGTTTTACATAAGGCAATGTCCAACAAGCAGTATCTAAACTAAATTATTAAACCAAAAAAATAAAAACATAAAGATTTACTTTTTTATGTGATTTACTTTTTTTTTAATTCAGCAATTGTTGCATTTGCTGAAATCTTTTGAAAAATATTTTAATTTATTATTATAATAATAAAAAAAAACATTTTGAATGGTTGTCACTACACTATTACTCGAAAATAATTGCTTTCAGTTGATGCAAACATTTTCTCTTTATTGTTCTATGAAAATAAAAGAAAAACGATAGAAAAATAATGTTATTCGTTTGTTGAACGACGCGTATTCCATATGAATGACTATTTAATACACATCACGTGTTAAATAAATTGATCCAATTGATGAATTTTTAAAATGTTCACGAAAAATAAATAAAACGAAACCTATCAAAAAAAAAGAAAAGAAAAAAATTATTGAACTATAATTTGAAGCATTTGTTGAATGTAAACCATAATGAATTATTGATTGAACAGATGAATAAGAATAACCATGAAAATATGAACTTATTTTTCTTTTTTTTTTATTCATAAAATGAATATATAACAAGGTAGCACTCATCCTACGGATTCGCTGACCCTTTTCTGAAAGAAGTTTAGTATAATTATCAATAAAATTAACTTCGATTTTAATTATATTATATCGCATAGTCTTCTTGATTGCATGAAAGCTAGGAAATAAACATCCACTTTTTAGTGATGATCGTTTTATAGAAACATTCCTATGATTCATGTATAAATAATAATCGTCATTTTAACTCATTTCATGGTATGAACTTTATTTATTATACCCGCGTTAAAGACTACCACTACTCAAGTTGTCACTTGATGGGTATTTCGAGTGGTCGATATTCTGAGCGCTCGAAAGTTTTTTGAAATTTCATAAAACTTTCGCTACCTACATCTAATTTTTTCTTCGAGCACTCGACACCCATCAGATATTTTTGCAGGGTTGAAAGTTTGAACATATGTACTTACGATTACGAAACTTGCATAGTTCGGATAAATCTAAATGTCATCTTGATATATATTTAACTTCTATACTTTTTATATGCTTTAAATATAATTTCAATTAGACCTTTTAAAAACCAACTCTTGATATATATATAAATGTATATTTCACTGTTGTTGACAGTAAATAAAAACCTTATACTAAAGAATAAATCACATTACAATTAATTAGATTATGTGAAAAATAAAAAAAAAGAAGAACATTGAAAGTAAAATTACACCAACTCGACTTATCTATCCCTGTTAAGTCTATTATAATTTTCAACTATCTCAAGCGCTTAGGAAACTAAAATATAAATCAATAGTTTTTAATGATGCCGTAAACTAGTTCTTTGTCAACGAGTAATCAAAAATCAGAGTTAATCAAGAGCTTAGAATATTTAGGTCTTATGAATCCAACTCTATTATGATCTTTTCTGAGACTGTCGACAAATATGAATCGTTATTCTAGTTGTGGATGCTAATTAATATTGTTTAAATCATGAAATAACATAAAATTACGTAAAGAAAACAAAAAATCTCCAAGGGTTTATTCAATAAAAGTAAAAACATCATTGAAAAAAGGGATTTCTAAGCCCTTTTTAGCAATTAAAGTTAAAACGGACAATTGAACTTATGCTTTTTGCTGGATGTGTCCTACCCAGCGCTCGATATTCTGGTTACTTCGACCATTCGGAATCATATAAAGTAGTCGATATTTCGATGATTTTTGGGCAGTCGAAACATATCCGAGGAGACGAAAATACTTCTGAGAACTCAACATTCGACAGCCACTGAAGAGCTTGAAATTTGAACAGAACGAGTAAAAAAATATATATCTTCAAGTTCCGATCACTCGTCGCATGCATCGTTAGCTCTTTAGGATCTGCTTGGGTAGGCAGAAATTTGCACACGAAAATTTCAAAATATTATTTTCAAACTACTATGTCAAACAATAGCTCTTTTCATTATGAATTGTAACTTCTTATAGTTAAGGATAAACCACCATAGTCAGTTTCAATGCCTGAATACGTGTATAGTTAGCATATCATATGATGTCAATACTCATTCTTTTGATGGAAGTAGCGTTATGAAATCGTGAAGATGAGTAATGTATCACTCATTAGATGCTGCCTGCTTTCATCCCTAAAGTAAAATGTGAAGCATATGACGTACGGCTGTTTAAAATGACTTTTCTGCTGTATGTATGAAAAATGTTGAATTCGATTTACCATAAGCAACTGTTAGACAAATATCTGTGATAGCTTCCTAAAACGTCTATACAGACCTATCTACTTTGAATTTATTGAAGGATCTTCTTGTCGATTAGCCTTATCGATGCGAATCAATATTGTCAGCTGATCATTCTTATACTCATGTGTGCTTCTAAAATATTATGATGCACTGATAATATCGTCACTTTATAATTTTATTAGAATTCAACATCAACGTTGAAAGCAAATTCCAGAGGTGCAGAATCTGCCGTAAAAAAGAAAAATTTCTCCAAACGGGGAAATCTTCCGACGAATTTTTGGAGGTCTGGTAGTTCCGAAAAACTTCGTCAATTGCAATAACTTTTCAAAAAAACTTCTCAAAACGCAATACTTTTTCGAAAATTTCCTCAGAATCAGAAAATTTCCCCGAACGCGCGTTCCCGCACACGGGTAGATTCTGCACCTCTGGCAAATTCTCATTTTTCTTAACAAACTGATTTGAGAGAAAGTATACAATTAAAAAAAGAGAGGCGCGCAAGTACCGGTACAAAGTATATTCTAAAATGTACGTTATCATTACAACAGCAATGTTTGTATCTCCCGTTGATGTTGCCATCCCTTCTGCTTCAGTCCCATCTTTATTCATGACGTTAATATACAGACGATCTTTCAGTGAGCTTTCCTATCAAACCTAACAAGCAAATAGATGTATCTCATTTGAATTCTTATCGAAAAGTTACTGGGCATTTGCTAATACGATCACTGAGAAAAATATAAATCTTACCTAAAGATCTGATATATAGTAATCAATAAAGAAAAATATTTATATTAGCATCAATCTCAAGCATGAATTCATAACCCTCAACTATCTTTAAGTCAAGCTTAAAACAACAAGGAATCTATAAGAAAAAATAAAGTTGATTAACAGAATAATTGACAGCAAAAGTGACATCTTGAAATTGGTTGTTGATATTCCTACATATTTTTAGAAACTTATAAAATGTCAATTTTTTTCTGTTAATATTCAAGTAAGAAGAATATCAAGGTTTCCAAACGATAATATTTCTAATCGAAACTTATAATAGAATTCAATTCCGTGATCATAAATTACTAAAAAAACAAAGAGTGTTAGTAGAAGATGGAAACAATCTGTTCAAAATGTATCCTGTTATATACTGTAGTATTCTCCAATAGGTAACCTACATTAGTAATAAAACAAAAAACACCATTACTATAAATGGATGAGTGAATGCAACTTTAGATAGTTTCACTCATAAAACGTTAACTGATTAACCCTTTTGGGGCGGGTTTTTTTTGAAAAAATTAAATTTTCTATAAAAACTACACTCTTTCTCCCGTGATGTAATTCTACATTTCATTTAATTTGACGATGCACTTATGACACTAATTGAATACATCCCTCTTGCGTAACACCACAGTAAAATGACAATTATCCAACTGTTCTATTATCTAATAAAAATCAATTGATATTATCTCTGTCTTCAATAAGAACGATGAGTGATCGAAAGCTGAGGAAATATAAATGTGTGAATAAGAAAGGACGTCTATATCTACACTAAAAGCGGTAATGTAATTGTATGAATACGAAGGAGTAAGAGACTACTAGCACAGTCAGGTGCGAAGTGCTATTGATTGATCACCTTCTGAAAGTCCACTGAGAAGTAATGTTTTTCGTGAGATATTTTGCAAAATAAACGTTAGTTTAAAATTATAAGAATTTTTACTGTACAAAAATAATCCCGTATTCAATGGATTAACTCGTGTATACGAGAAGAAAATTTCTTATCAATTAACAAGTTTCAATGCCTGAAATTGAATTGGAAAAGAGAAAAGATTCGAAATGGTAAGTAAAAACAATTTAATTTCGGCATGAATGTTACACTACTATACTTGATAAAATTGACAAATCAAAGTATGTTTCTCTTACACAGATTAGAAAGAGACAATAATAATATTTTTATTTCCTTTAGAATTTTTTCTGAACTCTATGTGAATACATTAATAGAAGATTTTTAAGTTTATGAATTTCGTTGAACCAATGAAGTTGCTTTTGGTTGATCTCCCATAAGTTCATAAACTGCACCAATATTATTGTAGATCGCAATTAAATTCGAATCATTTGGTGCAAGTGTTCTTCGTCTTATTTCAAGTGTTTTCTCATAAAATGAAAGTGCTTTATCAAAATCTTTTATCTTGACATAAATCGAACCAATATTATTGTAAGCTGATGATAGATTTGGATGATCAAAATCAGACTTTTGTAACATAATTTCGATTGTTTTTTGAAAAGATGTAAGTGCTTCGGAGTATTGTTGGTTATTATAATATGCTAGACCCATGTTATTATATAACGTGGTTAAATTCACATGAGATGATGAAAAGATGTTTTGACCGATTTCCAGTGCTTTTTCTATAAAAGAAATTGCTTTGACATGTTCATTAAGATTTTGACATACTAGACCAATATAATTATAAGATTGAACTAAATCAATATGATCGGAAGGCAATATTATTTGACGAATTTGGAGAACTTTTTCAAAGAAATGAAATGCTTTCAAACATTCTCCTAATTTAGAATATACATTAGCAATATTATTGTACGAACTGATTAAATCATCATGATGTGGGTCTAATATTTCTTGTCGTATTTGAAGTGCTTTTTCGTAAAATGAGAGTGATTTTTGATACTCTTCCATTTTCTCATAGACTGAACCGATGTTATGGTATGAACTAGCTACATCGAGATGATTTGAAGAGAAAATATTTTTACGGATTTCCAGTGCTTTTTCCAGAAATAGAAGTGATTTTGAATAATTATTCATTTTGAAAAAAGTTCTACCAATTGTATTGTATGCATACGCTAATTTCAGATGGTTTTGAGAAAAATTTTCTTCAAGAATTTCAATTTGTTTTTCATGAAAAAATATTGCTTCAGAATATTGATCGATTTCTTCATATACTATGCCAATATTGTTATAAGAAGCAACTAGTAAATGATGATTGTGAGGAAGTCTTTTTTGACGAATATAAAGAGCTTTTTCAAAAAACATAATTGCTTTCCGATGTTCTCCGGTCTTATGATACAATGTTCCAATATTATTGTATGAAGACGACAGATCAAGATGGTCTAGTGAAAGTGACTTTCGTCGGAGTGTAAATGCTTTTTCGAAGAATAAAAGAGCTTTCGAATACTCTTCTAATACCGTATACACTGAACCAATATTATCATAAGATAACGCCAGAGATGCATCAGGTAATGGAAGTGTTTTTTCCAAGATTGAAACTGTCTTTTCATAAAACGAAAGTGCCTTAGAAGATTCACCAATATTGGAATAAACTAAACCTAAATTGTTATATGTCAGAGCCAATTTAGGGTGATCTTCCGAAAGTAACTTTCTACTAGTTTCCAATGTTTTGTCAAAAAATGAGATTGCTTTTACATACTCTTCAAGTTCATTGTACACCGAACCGATATTATGATAACATTGAGCTAACAAGAGAACATCTGAAGGTAACATTTTTTCACGTATGTCAAGTTCTTTTTCGAAACAGTAGAGTGCTTTGAAATATTCTCCCATATTTTGATATAGTAAACCAAGTTTATTATACGGATTAGCCAAATGAGGATGATCCAAACGAAGTTTTTTCTTGAATATTTCCAGCGCTTTTTCGTGAAACGATAATGCTTGTGGGTAATCGCCCATTTGATTGTATACCGAACCGATACTAGAATAGGAATTAGCTAAATTGAGATGATGTGGAGAAAGAATTTTTTCACGAATGTCAATGGCTTTTTGTAGAAATGAAAGTGATTTCGAATGTTCGCCCATTCGATCGTATTCAACACCGATATTGTGATACGATTGTGCCACATCAGGATGATTTGATGAGTAGATCTTTTGTCGTATTTCAAGTGCTTTTACAAAAAATGAAAGAGCCTTTTCAGATTCGTCTAGATTATGATATACAGATCCGATCCGATCGTACGAGTGAGCAAATTCAGGATGATTTTCAGAGAGTGTTTTCTTAAAAATTTCAATTGCTTTTTCATGAAAAGAGAGTGCAATTGTATATTCACCCATGTTATTGTACAGTGTGGCGATCTTATGATACGAAGAAGCTAAATCTGGATGATTTGTGAAAGGTTTACTTTCGAAAATATTGATTGCATCGCGATGAAAAGATAATGCTTTCGAGTACTCGCCACTATCAGTGTACAGTGAACCCAAATTGTTGTATGAATGAGCCAAATCTGGATGATTAGACGGAAGTATTTTCTTGCGAATATCTAGTGAGTTTTCTAATAGGGAAAGTGCTTTTAAGGGCTCACTCATTTCATAATAAATTGCACCAATATTACTGTACGACGATGCAATTGAAACATGATTTTCTGGCAATGATTTTTGCCGCATTTCAAGTGTTTTTTCGAATAGTGGAAGTGCTTTTATGTGCTCGCCCATATTCGAATATACAAGTCCAATATTACTGTAAGCAGTAGCTAAATCAGGATGATTTGCTGGAAGAATTTTTTCGAAGATCTCAACGGTTTTTTCATAAAACATCAGTGCTTTTGCATATTCACCCATGGTATCGTATAATGAACCCATACTATTGTAGCATTGAGATAAATTGGGATGATAAAGTGAAAGTGTTCTCTCACAAATATCAAGTGCCTTTTCGAAATACGATAATGCCTTCGAATAGTCTCCTTGTTTTTGAAAGATCGAACCTATACTATTGTAGGACGAAGCGAAATAGGAATGGTCTTGGGGAAGTATATGTTGCCGTATTTCAAGTGTTCTCTTATGAAAAGAAAGCGCTTGTGAATACTCGCCCATGTCGGAATACACTTGAGCAGTGTTATTGTACAAAGTGGCCAGATCAGGATGATTTTCATCGAATGCTTCATTTAAAATCTTATTGGCTTTTTCTAGAGATGAAAGTGCATTTGAGTAGTCACCAAGTTCCTTATATATCAAACTTATGTGATTATGAGATTCAGCCAAATCAGGATGATTTGGTGGTAAAACTTTTTTGCGAATATCCAATATTTTCATATGGCATGACAATGCTTTTGTATATTCTCCCATGTGATAATGCATCGAAGCGATTTGACTGTAAGATGTTACCCGATCAGGATGATTTGGAGGAAGTATTTTTTCGAATGTATCCATTGCTTTTTCGTAAAATGAAAGTGCTTTTTGATACTGTCCTACGTCTTGATACACCAAACCAATGTTATTGTAGCAAGCAGCCAAATTATGAAGATTCGGAGTGCGTGTTTGTTGAATAGTATTGAGCGCTTTTTGAAGATGGTCGAGTGCTTTGTCGCTTTCGCCCATGGTTCTATATATAAGACCCATATGACCTTGAGAATAAACTAAATCTGGATGTTTCGAATGTAGTGATTTTTTCATGAATTCTTGGACGTTTCTATTGAATGTAATAGCTTCTGAATAGTTACCTTGTTCATGTTTAATACTTCCAAGTTGATGATAAATAATGATTTTCTCTTGTATATCGGTTTCCCGTTCAAGTACTACTTTGTAAACTTGTTCGGCTTTGTCGAAAGCTCCTAATCTGATAAGTAACTTGCCTAATCGACTCCATCCAGTGGTTCCTTTAAATATTTCCTCTCGCATTCTTGTTGTGAGAGCACTAAGTTGCTTGTCATTGTCTGCAGTAAGCATAATTTCCACTCTCCAAAGTCGATCATTATCATTAATTGGAAGAATATCACGTATTCGAAAAATACTATGCATTGAAAATAAAACTTCTCGTTCTGAATCGTGGAAGTAACTGACATTGTCAAGAAATGCAAAATGTGGCGATACAATTGATGTATCAATTGTAATTTCAAATAAAATAGCTATTAACTCCGGATCGACTAGAATACTTTCAGCAAATATAGAAGAAACATCTTTATCAACGCTTGTCGATAAAAAATTATTAAATGATATTAATCCACCTTTCGTTTTCTTTAACTTTTCGAAATCTGTTAGTGACATGCCTTGACCTCTGTATACAATAAATGGTTGTCCTTGATTATCAGCGAATTGTTCAGAATGAAGTTCTCCTATTTGTCGATAGAGATCTTGGATAAAAAAGCCCATGTTAATAATGGTTTCAACTTCTTGAGTACGTAGAGCACGATTGAGCATAGGACATAAAAAGAAATCCGAAGTATACCACCATATTGGTGAATGATCATGGTATTCACTTTCAAATTTATTGATCTTATTTGATTCACCAAAATTATTCTTACGGCAGTAGATAGCGAAATTTTTGATCGATTCTTCATCGTATTTTGAATCAAGTAGAACATCTTTCAGTAATTGTGTGTACATAAATGATGAATCAAGTTGATCTAAGTTAAGATTTGATGCATCATCAACCGAAATAAAACTGATTGTATTTGAATTTTCATCATTTTGTCGTATGATTGATTTAATTGAATCAATAATTGAAGAAAGCTCGAGGAAAATACCCTTGATTTTATACCATTCTTTTATCCATTGCTCATCGGTTGTCTTATTTTGAGAGAATAGATAGATCGAATCTAATTGTGGTGTATCGTGGATAAGAGGAACTAGATACTGATCAATATTATCGGTAATAATCAAAAGTACTTTCTTATAATTGATATCAGTGACAAAATCTACACATTGATCAACATCTTCGAACAAATGAATGTCATTGAGAATAGTTCGCAGATGTGTTATCAAATTATGATAATGATCGTCTCTTTCAATAATTGTTGACTTCAACCAAATGAGGAGAACATTTGATTCAATTATTGTATTTTTATCACTAGACGAGCCTGTTGTGATTTTGTCCATAATGCGTGTGGATAAATTAGTCATTGAATATGTACAGGTTGAATGATTTGTAGTAATCAAAAAGAGAGAGTTCACTACAAGATCAAAAATTTTTACCCTGCTTATTTTATTAGTAGGATCGACAGTCCACGAAGTGAAACTACTAAACCCAAAATATTAGCTCGATGAATCCTATAACAAAAGAGTTATAAGACCATACTGATGACTACTGACTGATTTAATCAAAATTGGTACTTTTTAGTGTAATCGCTTTTCCAACTATTATACACCATTCGATAGCGCATCGAACGTGCTACAAAACTAGTGTAAAACATAAAACTTTCAATGCATAAAAAATTATTTATACTAATAGCGTTTAAAACGATAGTAAAACTCAAAATGGCAGATGACTAAATAATATAAACAAGATTTTCGTGAGATATATTTTTTGAGGCAACACTAAGGAGGACTAGAGAAAATTTTCGGATAAAAAAGAAAGTTCACCAATACATTTGAAATACATATAGATCGACTCAGTTTTCAATGTTCATTCTAAAAATTATATTCATTTTAACTCTTTTACTGTGAAAAGCACAGAAAACAATCGATTACATTTTGATGAACGTATAAGAATCATACTAAAAAGTATCAATATTAACTAAATTAGTGAGTAATCATCAGTGTAGTTCTCATAACTTTTTTGTTATAGGATTAATCGAGCTAATATTTTGGGTTTAGTAGCTTCTACTCGCGGACTGTCCATCCTACTAATAAAATGAGGAGGATAACAATTTTTGAGAGTATAGGTCCCTAAAAAATTGCTCGACTGAGTTATAGTCTCTCTTAAAAAGTAGGAAGTTACTCAAAACAGCCATTACGCCATGTCAAAGATAATGATATGTTCTGCCTTCATCAAACGGACTAATTATTTCTTAATAGCATAGATATTTATTCGCTCCTGACTTTGATAACGGAGTTATTGATGCGCATCATTTTCCCAATTAGAAGAAATTTTATTTCTTGCGTTCTGTTATAGTGGAAATTTTCTTCTTTTTCATATACTACGAGATAGACGTCTTTTTTCTCTTTTCTTCCTTATATTACACATTCATACACGAACACGTGCTCCGAGTCTACGAATCTTGCGCACGACATAAAAAATTCACATTTTATACCTCAAGAGTGGATACAAATACAAAAATATAGCAGAAAGAATGAAATATATATAGAACAATTATATTAAAGAACAATATTGTGATTATTTTTTTATCTACAACACTTCTTTTATAGGATGAGCTCAATTTGATGAGATCAAAATACCAAAAATTACGTCTAATAATTACGATTTATAATTATTCTGACACATTAATTATCCGTCTATACATACCTGCATCTTAATATACAGTCGTGGCAAAAATTATTCGTACGATTTTGTTTTGAATCAAAGGTTATCAAAATACGGACTTTTTAAGATTTTGTGTATATCATAAGAGTCGGCACCTATGCTAGTATTTACACTATAAAAACTAGAATTGTCAAATGAGCCTGTGTAAAATGAGAGGTCAATCTTTAAAAATCATGCATCTTTTGTTGGTAAAAATTATTCGTACGCTGTCGATGACGATAAAGATTTTATTCTTTATGAGTTGAAAAAATTAAATTACAATGTCACTAAATGCACAAAACAATAAAGGAAACATTCGTCATTTATTTTTCCGACTAAATATCTTTTTTTCTTCTAAACTCTTACTGATATTATTCACGCACGTGTTTCATCATTTTGGTCTTTGAAGTCGATTATGTCATTTATTGAACTTTTCTCGTCCATATTAGGTTATTCTGCATCCTCTCTTTATCAGATTCGTCATAAGATGTGTTGTTCTTTCTTCTATTCTTTTCTGCGAGAAAATTTTCGATATATATTGTCTATTCTATACATATTCAAAGTTAATAACAAATTTAACTATATCAGTTCTGTTCCATTTGGCAAAACTTACGTGCCAGTCATTTTTAATAAATATAAAGATCGAAAAACGATCAAGACATCATCAGGTCATGATAGAAAAAGAAAAACAACACATACTGTTGATCAAGTTATTATCAACAAAATATGCAAAAATCGTAATAAATCTTCCAAAACTATTCAACATGAACTTATAAATAAATTAGGTATTTCTATTTCTCAAAGAACAATTCAATATCGTCTCAATGAAGCTGGTTATCGTGGTCGAGTTGCACGGAAGAAGCCACTAGTGAAAAATAATAATCGATTGAAACGACTTGGATATTCATATACTTACATAATAAAATCAGACAAGTTTTTGGAAAACGTGATATGGGCGGATGAGACGATATTCAATTTGTTTGAGTCAGGTGGACAACAGATGGTATGGCGTAGGACTGGTGAAGAATTTTCACCTGAATGTATTGTACCAACAGTACAAAAAGGTGGTGAAAACTTGAAAGTTTGGGGGTGTATGGGCAGAAAAGGATTAGGTGGTTTGGTTTTTATTGAAGAAACAATGACTGGTGCATTGTTTTAGGATATTTTGTCCAAACATTTACTTTCATCAGCCAAACTTTTACGTATGACAAAAAAATTTATCTTACAGATGGATAATGTTCCAAAACATAAGGTTAAGATCGTAACGGAATGGATTAATTCTATGGGTATTAAATGTTTATCGTGGCCTTCTAATTCACCTGGTTTTAAACCCAATACAACATTTATGGATTCATATTAGATGAGAACTTCAAAAATAGCCGGCAACAAATCTTAAGGAGTTGAAAAAGAATATTCAACGAGTTTGGAATTCAAATGGATCTAATATTACGAAAATTTAGTTGATTCTGTAGGAAGCCGCTTACAAGAATACATCAAACAGGAAGGACGGCCAACACGATACTGACGTTATTTACCATCCAAAGATATAAATTAACATCTATGAACAAAATAACCTTTCTTGTTAACTGTTTAATAATAAAATGCTAACATTATATTGAAAATTTTTTGTCTCTTCAGTCAATAGAATCACAAAACGAAGAAAATACTACGAATTTGTTACTCATTATTTTGTACATTTAGTGACATTGTAATTTAATTTTTTCAACTCATAAAGAATGAAATATTTATCGTCATCGACAGCGTACGAATAATTTTTACCAACAAAATATGCATGATTTTCAAAGATTAACCTCTCATTTTACACAGACTCAATTGACAATCCTAGTTTTTATAGTGTAAATACTAGCAGATGTGCCGATTCTTATGATATACACAAAATCTTAAAAAGTCCTTATTTTGATAACCTTTGATCCAAAACAAAATCGTACGAATAATTTTTGCCACGACTGTGTATACAAAAAACATTTTTTGGATTTTTTTTCTTTCTGGTTGATTTCGTACATTCATACACGTTGTAAACGATGAACAAACATATTCTTCACATCTTTATTATGTAAAAAGAATATCTTTGATTTCTTAACTATGCTCTTCCTATTCTAACATTCAACTAAAGGCATCTTTATTGTGAAAAAATTATTTGTTCCATTCTAATTTCTTTACTTCTATACTTGCTATTTTCTTATTCTCTATAGCCAATCATATATTTATGTAATTTATGCATTTTCTAAGTAACATATCTTCCATCTGATCCTCAAGATTCTCATTCTGGAAAAAGAATATTCATAATTGTCAAAAAAACCGATCTCTTCATCTCCTCACAAACTCTTAACTTTCTACATCTGGATATAATCTATTATCAACCACGAATATATTACAAACTATACACATATTTATTATTTTTGTATTATATTTCTACTTCTACAATAAATCCAACGTACACAATTCCATTACATCTAATAGAAAAAATATGTTTTCACATCACAAATAATATAAAAAATCATATATTAAATTGTGATGCCTATCACATGCTATAAAAATAATTATTATCATTGTTATCATATTGCATAAAATCTCAACACCTTATTGCCACATTATCTCGAAAAAAGAAATAACATGAATTAATATTATTCGTAATTTTTCTAGAATTTTGTTCTTTCTTTCATGTATATTTGTACTCCTATCTATTATTTGTATTCATATTTGTTATCCGTATGTTATTTATGTATTAGTATAACCTGAAGAAGAATATTCGAAACGTGTTGCTAATATTTTCTTTGTTTTTGTATTCAACTAAATCTATGTACGTTTTCTTTTTCTTAATTCGTTAGATTTATTAATCTATCCAAATCTCATTTTCGGATAAGTTTTTGATCATAATCTATCTATACTATGTGTAAAGAGTCGATCTGAAATTATCAATAAGTTAGATTGAATAAATAGTTCAAACTTCACCAACAATTGAATTGACGAATTGAATCGATTCACATATCAAAAAAGAAAAAACAATTTGCTTCCTAAAATCCTTCTCAAAAGTCCTTATATACTTCATTAGTTATTTTCCATTGTACAACTGATTTTTTGGTTCGATAAAAAAATAAGGACTATGTTGAATAAATATACAGGTTGGTTTTTTTCTTGTATCGAGCAAAAAATCGAAAGAAAAGATAACTGTATAGTGAAGCGTGATGAAAAAAAAACGTGTGCGAAAAATATTGACCCATATCTATCTCGGTATGATGTGTATGAAATAGCACGGTTGATTGATTCACGTAAATCAACATTACTTGAAAAAAACTAACTAACTTCATTGAATATTAATACGTAAGACAACTTGCTTCTAACATAATTACATAAAAACAACTTCAATATATTTCTGTGTTAATTTTCGTCGTAAGTATATCTAATTATCTATATATTGATTCTCCTGTGTAATGCGACACTTCAGACATAAGTATTTATTTCAGAATTCAAAATAAATGTTTATATCAAGTTGTAGAATGAACTCAGAAATGTAAGAAAATACACTTTATTATTCAGAAGATTGTTTCTAAATATCTTTAAGATGTATACATTAAGCATTAATTGCAGTTTTCTCCATTGTAATATATTTTATCTTGCTTTGAAACTATTTATGCATCCTAATGTGAAGCTTCAATCTCTGATATGAAATGTTGTTTAAACTGTCCTGTATGATTTTTCTGTGGGAAATAGAAGAAACTGTATTCCTTTTATCTACGTGAAGTTATTCTGAAAATAATACTGGATCAGTATGGTTATAATAGCGTTATGAAACGATCTTATTTTTAATATCAGTTACCCACTTATGAGATATCAATAAACACTAAGTAGTAGACAGTAATTGACTTTTGACAATTATTTTGAATGTAGTACTTTTTTCTCAAAAATATTGCACGTTGAACAGGATAAATGTAACGCTATTGCGAAAATCTCTTTGGCACAATTTTTGTTTATATCAGAGATTTTCATCGCGGCAGATTTTTTCAGAAACCATCAGGGCAGCGATGCGACGCGGTACCAATTTTTATAATACCGTCGCGGCAGATTCTCAACCGCGATCGACATCTCTGGTTTATATAAGAGATCAGTAATTACGATAATACAAGCATAAGATAAGTAACCGTTATATTGCCGATGGAAAACTAGACTTGTATAAAATTGACGTTTCTTTTGAATCAGAGCTGCATCGGAATTGCCATGTCTTAGTTCAGAGTCGAGATTGAATTTGTCCATCCCTAGGAAAAAACATGTATGGTTTCGAAATGAATTTTCTTTTTTTCAGAAAAAGGTCAGCGAATCTCTCGGATTCATGCTGCTTGTATTTTTATTAAATGTTGTACGAACTTCTGGTTAGGCTTAAGTACACATAGTGCTAAAATGTAATAAAGAATATAGAATTATTATGATTAACGAATACTTCAAAGAGTATATATCAAATGCTAAAGTAATCCGTGAAAAATCAGAGTGTGCATATATTTATCTTTCGAGAATCTAAAAGTGCCAGAAAATATATGGTATTTAACTAAAAAATGAATAACAGTTTTCTCTAGATAAACCTAAAAACCTCCGAAAAAAATTCACAGATAAGTCCTATGAACTTCTAAGAACCATCTTTTAGATGCACCTTAAAAAACCTCTACAAGTGACTCTTACATAAATCTAAAAGAATCTTTGAAAACCATTCTTAGATAAACTTTAAAATCTCTCAAAAACCATTTTCTAGAAAAACTGAAAGCTCTATAGAACTGCTCTCAAGATAGTTTTTAATAACTTGGTGTTTGAAATTTTCAGGTAGTTCTTGAAAAACTGTAGACAATATGCCATAACTTTCAAATTTAAAAGAAAAAAAATTTTCGGCAAACATCATAAAGTGAGAAGTCACATTTTCATTACCATATTTTCTCTATGTGAAGTGAACCTCATTTCTTTAGCTAGCGTGTTTGATTGACTTCACGTGACCCACTCGACATAGCCTATCGGAACCTATCAATAAAAATAAAAATGAGGGCTCAAAAATGGCTTACGATGTGGTAGTCGTTCTTGAATTTTCGAGCCCTCGAAACTCGAAGATATCGATTGGAAGAATACTCCAAAACTAAACCCATCGCTGAGCCCTTAACCTATCGGAAAATGGCACTCCGAAGGCTAGGTTTTGAAATCCGACACCCATCAGCAGCCGAAATCGAGGAGTCGAAATGCTCATCGAATGACAGCTTGAGTATCGACATCATTTATATATAAATATATATATGGCTATCTACATGTATCATTATGAAATGTGCTTGTCCAACTGTTTGGCGAACATTGATAGTTAGTTGATAAAAAGAAAGAATTATATATCTTGTTTTTTAAAAAAGAATTTAATGATGACATAAACTGACCTTAGATATTCTTTTCGATTAATTTTTTTATTTATTTATGTTGCCAACAGAGAGGCTTCTACATATTGAATAATAGCATTTCGTTTTCTTCTTCCTATCAACTCTCGAATGATCCGTAAACAGTGAATACTCTCATCTCTTTGTTTTCATTTTCAATGTGTAATTTACACTAACTTTCGAATCATCTTCCAGTGTAAAATATATCGTGAAACTTTTTACAAACTTGTACTATAGATTTTACTGATACACAACCTAATATTGACTAACAATCAGTTGAATAATATGATGTAATAAGCAGAATTTCCTACACTATCTCGTATACTAATTTTTATAGCATATTTAGACTCTTCTATACGTCTTTACTGAGAAGTAAATCAGTTTCAATTCGTTTTTCCAAGAAGAACAATCTGAAATCTTTATTACAAATCATAAATTGTAATTATCTCTCAATATATTTTTCAATAAATCAGAAGAGAATGGCACATTATGATATAGAAGAAAAAGCGATAATGAAAGATGACGACATTCAAATCGACGTAGCAGCAACGTTACTCAATGGAAGAGAGCCGAATTATGAACGAGAAGTAAGAAGCGAAAACACCGAAGTCAAAAGTATTTCATCAGACAAATGTAACAAGCAATATCTAAACATAAATGAAGAAAAAATACTTGATCAAACGCAAGTGACTGTAGAAATGGAAGCTTTTGATAAGGCATCCGATAATTGTATGTTAAAAAATTGTCGAATCGTAGAAACTATCACTGAAGGAACATGCTCGACAATTTCAAACACTATCGACGATATTGAAGCAGACATGAATCCTACCATGGGATACGCCGAAGAACCTTTGTTACCACTTTCCAAAGCATGTGCTCCATTGACCAACATACTTTACAATTTACCATTCTACGTTCAAATGGCACTCGACGAAACCCCAGAGTATCCACCAGATGGATTAACGATCGATGAAAGTGCCGCAGTTCGACTCTATACAATTGAATGGGAGAAACCACATCGAAGTCTGTATTCAATGCTTAATTACACTCTTAAGGAGGTTAACCGTGAAAATCTTCGACCATACTTCAAATACATGAAACTGCTTATAACTGCTCTAGCCAAATTACCATGTGCCCCGTTGTCAACGATTTGGAGGGGCGTCACTAAAAACTTAAGTGCACAATTTCCTAAAGGTACTCCGGTAACCTGGTGGGCATTTTCATCATGCACTACTTCATTGACTGTACTAGAGAATAACATGTATTTAGGTGTTACTGGTAGTCGGACATTATTCTCTATAGAAGCCATTAATGGTAGAACAGTACGTGCTCACTCACATTTTGTTACTGAAGATGAACTTGTTCTTTTGCCTGGCACTCACATGATAGTTCAATCACAAGTCAGTCCAGCACCCGATCTTTATATTATTCATTTGAAACAAGTAAAACCGAAGGAAATTCTACTGGAACTCCCATTTAAAGGTATTTTCAATTAGCTATTGTAAATTAATAGTATTTCTACGTTTAGATGCGTGTCTTTATCCAAAAACTGAGTAAGCCTAATTTTATCTATTCATAATTGTATTTTTTCTGGATCTTTTCATATGATTTGACAAGACGTCAATGGTATCGTAAGAAGAGATTCGCTATTTCGATCGGTTCATTGATCATTTTATTCGTTGGAGCAATCATTCTTGGTTCTGTTCTGGGAACAATATCCAAAGACAATTCAAGTATGATTTTCGATATTTTTATCAGTTAAAAATCGAGTGATAGTAGTTCATTAGTTAAGTATATTCGATTTTGTAATAAAACACATAAGTTGCAATTTTTGATTAAACTCTAGAAAGAAACATTAATTAAATATATTATTTAATTTCAAATAAAACTGCTTAGACAAACTAGAAAACACCTTTTTATACAACATGTCCATAAAACTATACTATTGTAAATTTTGATATATTAACAACACACTCAAATATAATTGTTTACTTTAATGCAAGAAAATTTCCATTAAAGTAAACTTTTTAAAATTTGTTCTGATGGAATAGGAATGTTTTTATGAATGTGCTATGATAGTATTGTAAATCTCTAACGCTCTAGTAGTTTTACCAAATGCTGCAGAATTTTATGCAAAGCTAGAAAAGTTATATACTCAATTTCTATAAAAATTTCAACTCTTTGCTATTTATGATTATTAAATTGTAGCGATTCGAAAGTTGATTAGAAAAGAATCTACTGAAATTAAACTATCATAATTTAAAGAGTTCTACAGAATATTCAATAATAGATACACGGTTCTTGTTGTTTTGATAGACTATATCTGAAGTATTCTTGAGAAAGTTGCATATTTTTATCGTAGATGATTCTGTTTTGAAAAAGAACATACGATTTTCTCAAAAACGAATCTGAAACATGTTATAGAACTTTAACATTCTACATAGAAAATACGACAAAGCTGAAAAGATTTATTTAAATTTACAGACACTATCTTATATATTATTTGACAAACTATAGAGAATTTGATGTGATTATAAATCCTCTTATAAATCATTGATTTGAAAACTTTTCGTATTAATAATAGTGATAATGAAAGAAATGTTTTTTTTTATTAACAACGGAACAGCTCCAGGTGCCCATTCACTTTTGAGTTGGGACTTTGTCGATCTTGTAGACTTTGATGAATTATGTCTACTATAAATATAACTCATCAAGGTCTACAATAAGACGTTACTCACCACATTGATGTTCTAGAGATCTAGATGAATTCATTTTATACTTTGATCAATGCAACTTACATAGAAAATGAGTTAAAGTGTTTTCTTAACTATGAAAATATTTGCTCGTCATCCAATTACGCTATGTACCGCCAAGTTATCAATAATACAATTTAAAAGTACTGAAATAGAAATAATAATTATTATTTGTAACAGTCCATGTCAGAATTCGAAAATCATATGCATGATTAACAATGTCCTTAAGAGCCCATCGTTCGAAGGTTACAGGAAATTTTTAGTCAAATTGTTGAGACAGAAATGTAATCAATATGAGATGAATTAGACTGCTTATTGAGTCAAACGAATGAAAAAAAGATGTTCGAACAGTTTTAAAGTCACTAATGATTTTTTTGTTTAACTGAATGTCCTTCAGCACTGTTTCTCTAGTAAGAAAAGGCTCTATATTACCAGGTGAAAGTCTTCACGATGAGAATCATTCGATAAGGTGGTGCGCAGTAAAAAATATGACTGCAGTAATAAACTCTAGATATTTTCTAGCTTGCTTTAATACATTTGCGGCGATATGAATATTATTCTTTTTATAATTCGTGAAAAACTTCATTTCTTTATACATATCAGTTGTAAAAATTCAAAACCGTTTTTATCACTGTTTCTCCAATAGATATGAGCTATGCACATTCTTTTGTTCAAAATATGAAAAACGTATTCAATTTTTTTCTGCGTGAAAGGAACTATCGAGCCATGCCGTAATGTAAGTCATCGGTGGCTCTTTTGAACAGATCATTAACAAGGAAGAGCCTGCGCTCAAAAGAAAATAGTACATTTCCTATTGAATTATCAATGAATTAAAGTTTACGAGTTGATTAAGCTGTCATTTATAATGGTAATTATCGAGGACGGTTTGTTTTTGATAAATTTCTTCTGTCACTCATGTTCTCATAGTAATTAATATACTAGAAAATAAAGTAAATGGTCGAGATATACAATTACTTAAAGATATTGTTATGTTACTTTAAAAATATTTCAATGTAGAATTCGAATATTTTTTCTTTTGTAAAGTTTTTCCGTAATTTGAATTGTTTATAATGGATACAAAATAAATTAAATTCAGATATGACGCTGAACCGGATGGCTCATTTCAAGGCCTGGTGTGTAGGTAAGATTAAAATCTACGAGATTCATTAATGTTTCATCAAATTGATCATTAGCTGAAAATATACAGCGAAATACACTATTTTCTCTACAGACAAAAGTTTAAGATACTTCTAGTACTTTATTGATATCACCGTTATTAAAAACAAAAAGCCCATTAAAAAATCATTAGATTCAGAATTGAACGGGCTATATTTTGGTATAGAAGGTATTCTTAATTGTGAATCACTTTTTATAGACTCAGTAATAGTATATTAATAATGAAAAATAGTACATTTTGTAGAGCAAAATTTTTTCTATCAAATAATAACTTGAAATCTTCTGTACCGTGTGTATTTTATCAAACATAGGGTTTTAAAAATATTTAAGTATCGAATTAGTAAAAAAATAGAAAATGTCTTAAACTTTTGTGATCTATTTTATATAAATAGTGACCATAAGGACAGGAGATAAAGTTGAAATTTCCTCCATTGTTAAAAAAAACAGCAGGAATTTAAAATTTTCTGTCCGTCTGTGAATATCAACAAATAAACTTTGAGAATTTATTGAGTAATAAAACTTCCTCTTAGACTCTCCACACTTAGGAATCCTATATGAAAATTTGGTCTGTTGCTAGTTTTATAAATTCTTCACGATATAGTACAGCAGAATTATATACAAATATATCCCTCATTGAAGTGCATATACTTTTGTCTTTTTAACAAATCATATTCTCCAATGAAGTAAACGAGTCCAAAGCTTCTGTGAGACAATTTTACACATGAATAAAATCAAAGATCTGTTGTACTATGTTCATCAACGGTATATATAACAGTTAACCATTCATCCATAATATTTGCTGTTTCATATATATATTTCAATATCATCTTCTTGTAGTGTGTGACACAGAATTTGAACTACAAAAGTCCTACCAGACGAAAGGCAATCCAGTTTCTATAACGGTTGGTCACTTTAAAAATAACATATACTTAGATGTAGCAGTGGCCAGTTCTCGAGATAACAACGTTGCTGTTCTGCTTGCCAATGAACATAGAAGCTTACAAACTCCCTGGAGTTATATAGTTGGCAAATTTCCAATGTCTCCCATATTAGTTGATTTCAACAATGATAAGCAATTGGATCTAGCAGTGGCTAACAGCGGCGATAATACCGTCAGTATATTACTAGGCTATGGAAATGGACTCTTCCAGGCTCCAATAAACTATACGACTGGAAGTGAACCATCCTGTATCATATCAGCTGATTTCAACAATGATGACAAGGTAGATCTGGCAGTGACCAACTTTCGTGATAATACCGTCAGTGTTTTACTTGGCAATAAATATGGTTCATTTCAATCTCAAATAAACTATCCTGTTGGTAGCTATCCTCTGTCCGTGATATCAGCTGATTTTAACAATGATAACAACATGGATCTGGCAGTGATCAATTATGACGGTAACACCGTCAGTGTGCTACTTGGCAATGGGAATGCAACTTTTCAGACTCAAATGATCTTTACAGTTGGTGGCATCCCTACATGTGTCATATCAGCTGATTTTAACAATGATAATAAATTAGATTTAGCCGTAACTAACCAACTGGACAACACCGTTAGTGTGCTGTTTGGCGACGGGAATGGAACCTTTCAAACTCATATAATCTTTGCAGTAGGTAACGCTCCTATTTCTGTAACATCAGCTGATTTCAACAATGATGACAAAGTGGATTTAGCAGTAGCCAATCAACTGGACAACACAATTACTGTACTGCTTGGCAATGGAAATGGAATCTTTCAGGCTCGAATAAACTATAAAGTTGGTAGAATGCCTATGTCTATGATATCAGCTGATTTCAATAATGATGGCAAAGTAGATTTAGCAGTGCCTAACTATGTGGACAAGACGATTAGTGTAGTCCTTGGTAATGGAAATGGAAGTTTTCAAATTGAACGCAACTATATGACTGAAAGCACACCATCCTCTATAATATCAGCTGATTTCAACAATGATAATAAATTGGACATGATAATAGCCAACAGAGAAGATAATACTGTCACCGTGATTTATGGTGATGGAGATGGAACTTTTCAGTCTCAAAGCAAGTACACAACTGGGGTCGGACCATCTACTATAATATCTGCTGATTTTAATAATGATAATAGAACAGATCTAGCAGTGACTAACTATGACGATGACACCATCAGTATACTGCTTGGGAACGGAGATGGAATTTTCCAAGCTCCAACCAGCTACATGACTATGCATGGACCAATCTCTGTAATATCAGCTGACTTTGACAATGACAAGAAACAAGATCTGGCAGTGATCAACTATCGTGACAACACTGTCAGTGTATTACTTAACAATGGAAATGGAACCTTTCACAACCAAATAAGCTATTTGACTGGTAGAAGACCATCTTCAGTAACATCAGCTGATTTCAACAACGATAATAATGTGGATCTGGCAATCGTCGACTATGATGACAACACCGTTAGTGTGCTGCTTGGCAATGGAAATGGAACGTTACAGAGACGAATGAACTGTGCCACTGGCAGGAGGCCATCCTCTGTAGCATCCGCAGATTTCAATAATGATAAAAAACTGGATCTGGCAGTCACCAACCAATTAGATAATACCGTTAGTGTGCTACTTGGTAATGGTAATGGAACGTTTCAAACTTCAAGGAATTATATGGTTGGTATAAGTCCTATAGCTGTGATAGCAGCTGATTTTAACAATGATAACACAACAGATCTGGTAGTGGCCAACAAAGATGACAATAGCTTCAACGTGCTGCTTGGCAATGGAGATGGAACCTTTCAGAATCCAAGAAAGTTTAGCGCTGAAGGTTTACTATCATCTTTCACATCCGGTGATGTCAACAATGATCAAAAACTTGATTTGATTGTGGTGAACGCAGATTCTGGGGAGTTAAATATTTATCAGAACGTTTGTAAGTAGTTAATCATCTAACTTTAAATTCATATATATATGTATATATGACTTAATTATTCACGATGCAGTAGGAGTGACGAAACGTTACTATAAAATACAATGTCACTACTGCTTTTTTCATTTTGATGTATTATTAATTTGTAATAATTAAAGAAGTGTGTGAATTCATTTTGTTTGTCGTTTTTTTTCTAATAGTTTTACTTTAGATATGTAGTTTAAATGTATCTTCACTTCTTACGTTTGCTAAGAGAGTAAAGAATATGTGGATGAGATGTGAGAAGAATTGTGAAAGATTAGATTCAAAATATCTTACAATGCGTGTCAACTATACTCAAATAATCTTCATAAAGTATGTAAAACAGTTTTTGAAACTAGATAAAGTTAATATACGTAAATGTTTCAGAGCTGGAGCCATTTTTTAGCTTCAATAGGAATTAGCAAGCACTTCAAAACTCCCAAGATAAGGCCTTGGAATAAACCTGTCTTCTAGATTTTCGCAAGTACATATCCTTCCAATAAGAAGACAGATAGCTTATAGTGAATCATCAGCCGTTCGAGGTACTCAAGGAAGTTTGTGCTATTACCCACATGAAACATGCGTATATTCGACTCGTTCAGAGGTTATCAACAAGTATCTTAAATGTGGCTCGAATAACCCTATGTTTCATATAGATCATATTAGGAATTCATTATCAGCCTATGTTGTGTTCAAGATTTCAGCCAATCAGATTTTAACAATGCTTTTTTTCACAGTCGTCTGAATGACACACGGAAATCTTCGAGCCATTTCAAGGTTATCATGATGTCCCTTGAATACAGCCTGAAGAATCCTATGTTTCATGTGAATAATATCCAAGGGGAAAACAACGGAATCCTGGAATCCTGGATTCCCTAGGATTCTATTGGGTTCCAGTGATTCCAAAAGCTTCCAAATGATTTCTTAAGATTCTTTAAAATTCCTCATGAGTCCACAGGTTTTTCAATAAGATGCTAAAACTATTAAAGTAGGTTATCCGTATCACCCTCATATTCTCATGTCGATATCTTTTCTTTAGTATTTTTTACACCAATCGTTTGCGGTGATGAATATATGTATTGAGGGATTGACGGAAAGCGTCGAAAAGAAAAATATCAAAAAGGAAAATGTTCAAAAAAGAAAAAGAAAACTTCTATATATGGATATTTTCTCTTTATTTTCTCGACATTTTTCTTTTTGATATTTTCCTTTTCGATGTTTTCCACTAAACTCTTTATTGATGGCGCGCATTATTTTTTAAGAAATTTTTTTCAATTACACGCGTTTCTTTGACTCTCACGTTTGACTGGGATATATCCTTCTGATATTGATTATCTCAGTCCTTAAAGGAATTATCATAGGTACCTACTAGGTACCTTCAAGTGATTGACCACAATACCTGAGTACTCTCAGTGGAATTGTTCAAAATTCTATTTAAGTAGGTTATTTCAGCGAATGGTATGTTCAATGAATATGAGTGTATAGTTATATTAAAGTTTGCATATCATTCTATGGATAAAACGACTGTGTTGAAGCACTGATTAGATGAACATGATGTCAGTTCCCTATGGAAGGAATTGTGCATCAGACCTGTTCAGTTCCTCAATTCCTTTGATCGGTATTGTTCTTAGATCATTTCGTCTTGTAGGGATATAGGAATTGAATAGTATATATGGATAGGGATTGAGGTTTGATTTGTTGAAAGAAATAAAATGCTAGGTAATGATGGAGGAATTGTGAAGGGTTTGTGTTTCAGTTCCCAGTTCTCATGGAAAATGATGTATTTTAGCATACATTGTAGGTGACTGAAAGAATTCCTAATTCTCAGTTCTTGGATACTGCTGCATTAGAACTAAATGAACGAATTAAATTTTGTAATGAAGTAAATGCTTATTCATCAAATCCATTGTCCATTTTGTATACATCTAAATAAGGATTAGTACAGTAAATATTACCTTTGTTCAGCCAATACAATGATTCTAATACATTTACATTGTAATAATATATTCGAATATTACTGTTTGACATCTATCGAAAAATATATCTTTTTAAAGATCAAATGAAATGAGCTTCATGCGCAAACTCCATATTTGGAGGAGCTTACTCATGTGTCTATATTTTCCTATTAGAAATAGTAATCGATCTTAGTTCCGTACGAGCACGTAAGTCTGCTCCAAATTTGGAGTTCACTTCATTTGACTAGGTAAATTCGAATTTGAAGTTACACGTTTTTTCTATACACAACATTTTTATGATTTTTATTATTTATTTTTAATTCCTTAAAAAACTTTTCGTTTTTTTTACTTTGTTTGATTATATAATTTTTTGAAGATTTTTGATCTGTAAGTTTCGCGAATTTTTTGATTTTTTATAATTTAAAATTTGCTAGTAATTCACAATAAAATTTCAATACAATCAACACTTATGTTGTCTCTTACAACAATTACGATACAATTCAATCGTAATCAAAACACATGGACAAGAGTGAGAGAACCAATATAATGTTTGATACTTTTATATTTGTCATTTTCAAAAATGAATACAAAATGAGATATTGTATGCAACAAGGATATATTAGATTAATATAAAGATTATATTCAAACATAATATAAGAATTTTATCGAAATACTAATTTTTAGGCAATTTATTTTAGGTCATTAGAAATGATTGTTGACATATTGTCAGTTTTATTTTCATTTTTGGATTCACTGATTGAATTTTCAGTAAAAAGATAGATGATGAATATTTAACAGAGATAGCAATATGTTATTATTTTATATTGAAGACTCTTTGGCATAATCTAATGTGTATTGCCGAACAATTGAATTGTATTTTTCACGGTCTTCTTGAAAACATTGAGCAGCTTCAAGATTAATTGGATTCTCCATAATAGGTGTGTTAAGAATAGATGATATTGAAAGTAAAACTTTTTCAATTATTAGTATAGGATTCCAATCTTGTTTTAAGATGCTCATAGATATTTCACCATCTGAAGAAATATTTGGATGAAACATTTTTGTTAACATTGTACATTTTGGAGGTTTAAATGGATATTCATTAGGACAAACAATATCAACAATAAATATACCACCTTGAAATGGTGTTTCAGATGGACCTATAATTTTTCCACGCCAATGATATATGTTATTCTCTATTAACTGAGCAAATATACCTTCCGGTGGATTATTTTCAAATCCTTTCAATTCTTTATTTAACCATTTCAATGTCATTTTTAGTAAATAAGAAATGAAAGAAAGACCATGTTAATGTAGATTTTACGATGAATATATACATCTACTAAGGATAGATAACAATATTATCTATTTGTCATACAACAAAATTTATATGACACAAAAATAAAGGAAGATTAAAAACTAATACCTTTTCTAATCAATGATTCATCGAAAGTATAACAGTATTTACTTACTAATATGACTCACAATGATGCCATTACTTCAGTTTTTGACTCGATAAGAAACGTGATTAAAGAATATCGAAAGAATATATATTAACCCTTTCCGGTCAGCTATCAGAAGATATGTTGTGAAAAAATTTTTTTCCTGCTTTTTTGATATTTCTAGATCATGAAGATGGATAAAATATATTTGTCGGAACAAAAATTTTTTAAATCGTTTTCTTTCTACAGTTATTAAGACATCAAATTATATTATATTTTCGTTTAAATATAGTCAAAACGATCGATCAGATATAGTTTCATCGAAATCCGACCAAATGCAATAAAATGTGATATTATCTTTACAATTTGGAAGCTTTTGGGAAGGGGAGGGGGGAGCATTGCGTATAATTTCAACTATCTTTTTGATGAACGTCTTTTTCGTGTTATGAACACATGAATGTGTGCTGAAATATGTTGACATAATTATCGTTTTGTTAAAAAACTATATACTATCATAATAAGTCAACCGTCCACAAAATACTAACTCATTGTTGCTAAATGACAATGTTTGGCCGGCAAGGTTAAAATATCCAATATAAATCATTAAAACGCTTTTCTTTTACTGAAAATTTTGCTATAATTATCCAAAAATAGAAGGTCATATTTGATTTCATACTTTTCATTCGACACATTTTCGAAGATTTTTATTCTTCTGTAGACGATTCTTATTGTATACTTCAATCAATATTACTTGTAATAAACCATATACCTCGTTGAGCAATAATAATATATTGATCTAGACATGCATAGAACATATCGTTTGAATACATGAATCAGAATTGTATAGAAAATGGCAAAGGATACTCTTATTTCTCTTTACCTGGAAAAAAAAGTGTAATACATTTTTTCCAGGTAACAAGAGAAACATATAAAATAATCGATGATATGTATTCTCTTCGTCGAAAGCATTTTTCAGTTATGGAGGGCGCCGAAAGGTAAGGATACGAGCAAGAATAAGTTGTCCTCTTCATGATTAATACTTGTATAAGAATTAAATAGTCTACACTGTCTAGAGCATCTTACAAAGTTTTCGACGAAATACTTTCCGGAGAAAATAGTTACAATCTGATAAAAGTATTTTCTTTTGCTTTTGATTAACTCTAAGTTTTTCGTTACAATCTTTTTATTAAATATTTAAAAAAGTATATAGTGTAGATGTGTTTTAAACAAATGAAATAATCAATGTATAAATGAAAAATTTTTTATTAACAAATAGAATAACAAAGAATGTAATATAAAAATTTTTTATTCAATTTACATTTACAATATCTGTTTGACGTATTGTCATGATATATTTTATCTTCATTTGACAGTTTTAATCTATAATTGTTCAATTCTTCTTAATTTTCATGTTCATTCAAGACTTCTTCATCATAACTATTTTTCATAGATGCTTTAAGTAGATCTAATCGACCTTTAAATTCCCAACCACTGTTTCGTGTAAGAATAAGATCTTCGCGTACCTTGGGACCAAATGATGAATTTTTCTCAGAATTTCCATGTTCTTTACAGGAATAAATTGAAATAACTTGTGGATTATTTTGTATCGATTGAATTATTTTAGATTTATCGTTACAACAAACGCATACAATCATTTGAAGTTGATTATCATTTACAAGTATATCATGCAGCTCATTGGCGTTTTGAACCAATTCGATATCTACATTGATAGGTAATTTTTGATGATATCCATTTGGATCAAAAAATAGAAAATTAGACATTTTCAATCTTGGTATTAATAATTGTATATAATAGTTTAGTTTCTTTTTAAAATGTTTAGAACAGAAAGCGATACATATATATATATATATATATGCATACATCATTGATTTTAAAGTGTATTAAATATGAGTCAGAAAAAGGAAGAGAATATACGACTCAAATATTTGCTATAGAACTACCTCCCCGAAAACAGAGTTAAACGAATGTACATAGCAATTGATATGACGGTAGAAGTGGATTTTGTTTTGAATAGAAGTATTTAACATAATATTGTCAACATGACTATTATAAAAAAAATGATTTTTTACCAGGGTTTTTTTTCTCCAAGTTTTATATTCCATGAAAGTATCTTCGATTTGATTATATTTTGATATAAAATACTCTTTCAAAGTATAAATTCGAGACAAATTTATTATCAAATGAGTCACTATAAGATGCAATGTGTAGAGCTCTAAAATTTACTCGATATCCCAAAACGTTTGTACACATTTTTATATTATAGAGCTGTCTATGGCATATCTTTTGAAAAAAAAATCAAGCTTTTGATTATTTATTAATGCTGAGATCGGTGCAAAATAAAAAAGATGTGCAAACATTTTTGAACATCCGATAAGTTAAACTTTGTTATTTATTGATCTATTTCAAACTATAGCAGATAAAAATGTCAGGAGTAGTGTGATCGGAGGATGTAACATCCCCAATAATTAATTTTTTTTTATTTTTGCGAATTGAAAGATTGCAAAACAATCAAAACTTTTTCGCTTCGCCAATAAGTAACTACTATGAGGTCATAGGTGATCCAAAAACATGTCTGATATATTTATTTTAGAGACATTATAATTTCTTTTATGCCTAAAGATCTTCGTTATTGACTTGTTAAGAAAGGACAAGTGACGAAAGAGCTATTGTTTTGCCCAAAATTTAAAAAAAAAACATCAAAATTTGTGTGTGTACGTAGTTTGTAGAGGTGATTAGTGTCACTTTTTACTTTGTGGAATTGCATGAAAGGAGAGAGAGTAATTTAAATGAATGTGATACCCAACCAAAAATGCCTCCTTGTGCCTTGATCATATCCAAAGCTGCTGTATGAAATTGTAGAAAGTAAGAACCTACACAATCTTCAAGAACAAGACAATCATAACCTCGATCATTGGCTTCACGTATAGTGCTACTAACACAGACTTCACTTGTTACTCCAGTGACAATTTATTGTTTTATATTTAAATTTTGAAGAATAGCATGAAGATCTGTTGCATAAAATGCACCTTTTCCTGGTTTATCAATTATTGAATATGAAAACGAAACAAAATGGTAGAGAACACCATACAAATGAAGAGATGAGGGATGTCTCTAAAAATGATGTCCTGTAGAGAAGGAAAGAAAAACGGTAGCAAGGGCACTTCATCCTTAACAGATATTTATATAAATTTCATTCAAAAATTATTTCATATTTCGAAAATTAAAATTAAGGATCAAATTTATTAGATTTATCATATTATAATCACTATTTTATATTAAAAAAATTTCTAGAAAAGAAAAAGTAGAATATTTCAGGCAAAGAAAACGAAAACAGTACGTCTTTTATGCTTAATCATATTTTATTTACTAACAGTGCACATTGTCTCAAGTCATTTTACTTTTTTTATAAAAGATAAAACCATAAAATATCATTCTTATCGTTCCTTTCCTTTTTTTCTTCTTCAACCTTCAGATCTTCTATGCATAAATATATTAACCAAAACAAAATGCATTTTCATTGGCAAGAATCTCTCATCTACCTAACACGATATCACAATCCATTCTTTTTTTTAAAGAAAAAAAATAGAAAAATGCAGCACACGACAAAGAAATCCAAAAAGAAAGAAAGCAACATATATTAACAAACAAAACGAGAAAATAGAATCAAAAGTATATCATGTTCCATCACTATTAATTGTTAAATAGAATCCAATCAATATCACAATCATATTAACAGCTACACTATTTTGATTTCAAAAGGTTTTAATAGAGTAAAAATTCTATAATCTTTCAAATTTTGCTAGGACGTCATCAAGTGATATTTTCATATTATATCTGTATAGAATCGAAAAATAGACTAACCCTATTTCTTGAAGACAAATTCAATCTGCTGCTCACAAATTTTTCTTTTTAGCAATCACTTCTAGTCGAAATTAGACAATTTGTGATTTAATGTGCTTGTGAATACGGATTAAAGAAATAGAAAGTTCAATTCGTTGGAGCAACGTTAAGCAAGTTGTACAATATGTTTGTAAGGGAGATGTTATGTGTTTTTTTTTTCGTACAGTAAATGTCCCTAATAACGACGGACCAATTTTCAGATTTATTGTTAGACTTAGGACACAGTCATTTTACATTTGATTGAAAATATTTTTATATAAGTATAATCCTTGGATTCTCCTCTTTCAAATGGTATAAGGATGACCTACCTTATTAAGCATTGTGACAGAGAAAACAGCGGTATATGATCGACAGCTCTCTCCGTCGTTATTAGGTGCACTGTCCCTAATAACGACGGCCAGCTAATTTTTGTCCCTAATAACGACGCTCCAGCAAAATTAAGCAGAAAACGACTTTTTTTTGAAAAAAAGATTTTTTCACGTTTCTTATCCGAGAAACAATCAAAGGTTCCGCTACCAACTTTGAAGATCATGTCAAACTCTATCTAAATCCAAAGGTTCATCAAAAACTAACAATGTCTTACTAGGATACTTCACTCAATGAAAAGTAATATGGAATGAGTTGAAAAAAAAGTGTCCCTAATAACGACGGCCAGCCAATTTTTATCCCTAATAACGACGGCCAGCTATTTTTTGTCCCTAATAACGACGGCAATTGTTTTTGTCTCTAATAGCAACGGCCAGCCAATTTTTGTCCCTAATAACGACGGCAAGCTATTTTTTGTCCCTAATAACGACGGCAATTGTTTTTGTCCCTAATAGCAACGACCAGCTAATTTCTGTCCCTAATAACGACGGCAAGCTATTTTTTGTCCCTAATAGCAACGGCCAGCTAATTTCTCTCCCTAATAACGACGGCAACCTATTTTTTGTCACTAATAGCAACGGTCAGCTAATTTCTCTCCCTAATAACGACGGCAACCTATTTTTTGTCCCTAATAACGACGCACTATTATAAAACTAATATTAGCGCCAGAGTGTAAGGCACCTGGTTGTTTTTTGAATAACTTTTGATAGAAACAAGATAGACACCCGCGGTTTTCAGCATTTGATAGCCGAAACTTAAGAGCACAATTTTACAAGCAAAACCTTTTCTGAGGAACCGTTTAAAATTAGATTTTTCAGAGAATCTTTGAAAAACCACAATGGCACTTTGAAAATTGTGATAAAAGTCTACTGATTTGTTTACGTATTCGAAATAAGCATCAAAAACGGCGTCGATTCATATAATTTCCTAATCCTTCAATGAAATTCTTTTCTCGTTGAAAGATTAGTTCGTTGTCATTTTTAGACTGAATTTATTTATCGATATGATCCTGAAAATGGCTAGAAGTAAATTTTCGATAAAAAATTTCTTTGGAAGACTAGAAAGATATATGAATCGATGCAGTATTTTATGCTGATTCTAAAGATGTGAACAGATCAGTAGGCTTCTATGGCAATTTTCAAAGTGCCATTGCGGTTTTTCAAAGATTCTCTGAAAAATCTAATTTTAAACGGTTCCTCAGAAAAGGTTTTGCTTGTAAAATTGTGCTCTTAAGTTTCGGCTATCAAATGCTGAAAACCGCGGGTGTCTATCTTGTTTCTATCAAAAGTTATTCAAAAAACAAC
Organism: Macrotrachela quadricornifera; assembly: GCA_022393335.1. NCBI lineage: Eukaryota > Metazoa > Rotifera > Eurotatoria > Philodinida > Philodinidae > Macrotrachela > Macrotrachela quadricornifera. The sequence goes on along the minus strand of JAJEKB010001426.1, from coordinate 1,422,225 downwards.
CAGGTGCCTTACACTCTGGCGCTAATATTAGTTTTATAATAGTGCGTCGTTATTAGGGACAAAAAATAGGTTGCCGTCGTTATTAGGGAGAGAAATTAGCTGACCGTTGCTATTAGTGACAAAAAATAGGTTGCCGTCGTTATTAGGGAGAGAAATTAGCTGGCCGTTGCTATTAGGGACAAAAAATAGCTTGCCGTCGTTATTAGGGACAGAAATTAGCTGGTCGTTGCTATTAGGGACAAAAACAATTGCCGTCGTTATTAGGGACAAAAAATAGCTTGCCGTCGTTATTAGGGACAAAAATTGGCTGGCCGTTGCTATTAGAGACAAAAACAATTGCCGTCGTTATTAGGGACAAAAAATAGCTGGCCGTCGTTATTAGGGATAAAAATTGGCTGGCCGTCGTTATTAGGGACACTTTTTTTTCAACTCATTCCATATTACTTTTCATTGAGTGAAGTATCCTAGTAAGACATTGTTAGTTTTTGATGAACCTTTGGATTTAGATAGAGTTTGACATGATCTTCAAAGTTGGTAGCGGAACCTTTGATTGTTTCTCGGATAAGAAACGTGAAAAAATCTTTTTTTCAAAAAAAAGTCGTTTTCTGCTTAATTTTGCTGGAGCGTCGTTATTAGGGACAAAAATTAGCTGGCCGTCGTTATTAGGGACAGTGCACCTAATAACGACGGAGAGAGCTGTCGATCATATACCGCTGTTTTCTCTGTCACAATGCTTAATAAGGTAGGTCATCCTTATACCATTTGAAAGAGGAGAATCCAAGGATTATACTTATATAAAAATATTTTCAATCAAATGTAAAATGACTGTGTCCTAAGTCTAACAATAAATCTGAAAATTGGTCCGTCGTTATTAGGGACATTTACTGTAGGTCTAACGTTCGTAGATGTTCAAGTATGTTTAAGGTATGTTCGTGTATTTTACAGATAGTCTACTTATTTCCAAAACGAAGGCATATTGCTTAATATATCGAAAAATGGTTTCCAGTGTATCGGTATGTAAGATATTTAAGGTAGTGTATATCCACAAAACTTTATAATTAAAAACATTATTATTGAATAATGACGAAATACACACAGAATGGTTTTAGAAACTAAAATTGTAGATGTTCTCTTATCTTACTTGAGCTTACATAATGATAAACTTTCATTGAAAACCATGATATCAATTGAGCAGAATTAATTATCCATATCGTGCAATAACTCTCGAATATTAAGGAAATTATGAATCTTGATAACCTCATGTCCTAGAATTTCCTGTAGAAAATTAAATACATTCTTGAATAAATCGCTCTCATTCATGATAAATCATACCTATTGCCTCATAAATATTGATCTATATGCTCATTCTGATCAATACCTATGTTATCATCGATCTTAAATTTTATATTCATCTATGTTGATCAACTGGTTTTTACTAAAGGTATTTCAATAAAAATACATGTGCTCTTTCTGTTCTACAGAAGAAAAGAAAAAAAACAAAACATGCTACACACAGTAAGTAATCATGACATTATAACAAGCTCTATATTTTTTATGAATATTAGGATCAGTAACGAACATCAACTTCATAATAATATTCTGCAATCGATGTCATTAGTAAACTGTTGTCTTGAAGGATTACTTAATGAACTCTTATTCTCCATTATTTTTTATCTGAACTCATTCAATGTTCTTCAAGCATTCTATGGTTTAAATCAACGATTCAATTTAATATCACTTGAATATGCTCGTCATTTCTCTCTTCCGAAAGACGTATCACTAAAGCAACTCATCGAATATGAACCAAATATCGTAAATACAATAGGAACAATTTATTTCGGTATTAAGTCATTGTCAGATATTCTTTCATTTGCATGTCGCTTTCCAAACATTTATTCTATCGTTAAATTGAATGTTAAATGTAATTTGATTGTAAATACAATTAACTCATGTTTGAATTTGTTACGACTATGTAACATATTGTTGCTTGATGAGGAGGATACGCCCTCATACTCTACGAGACACTTCTCATCCAAGGAAATTTCAATATGAAACTTATGATATCGATATTCATGAGCATTTGTGTCAATTTCAGTGTGATTAGTGGCTCGATATTCATCAGTCACCAATACTCATTGTACGCAACAAGAATGGTCAAAGTTTGATATGTTCTATGCCATGTACTTTTCCTCTTGATTATCAATTTCCAACTGATCTAACAGCGTGGCGATTAAACAAAGGAAAACTCGATTCATCTCTTATCTTATTTAATAAAATACATTCGATTCATTTTGCAAACAATACACAACATCCAATTACTCTCGATTTATTGCACTTCATTAGTCATGTTTTTCATGCATCGAATCAAATGTTAAATTTCAGTTTTTGGGAACTGAATTCGTCGGATATACTTTTTCAGCAAGTACGTTTTTCTTATGCAACTTCATTTCACATAAGTATCAAGTAGAAAAGAATCATAAGAGTTTTAGAAGAGATGCATCTACTTCTATTGATATACAATGTATTGCTTTGTAATTAATCAATAAGAATACAGCTATACCAAGATTGTTCAATATAAATTCTCTTGATTTTAATTCTCACGATTTGAATATGACTGATGTACCGATCGATGCCAAAATAAAATTAGCCAATGACTCGAACGAATTGTTAGAGATAGACAAATGTGTAAGACTCATTGTTGATTAACTGAAGAAAGTATCTCTCAAATCGTGATTTTCTGCATTATTTAATTATAATTATGTTATCATAGAGAATATGTGTTTCACATTCACTAAGATCTTTCAAAACGCTACTATCACTGATGAATAAGACAATATTATTTTTTCACAAATAAATGCAAATTTGATTCATATACCGAAACTTCTGGATATACATCTTCAGATGAAATAGAGATGAGAACACACGGTGAGATACATACAGAAAATGAAAAATGAACTGTACAATCCAAATTGTTTCTATGTTTATATCAAGACATAGAAAGATAATAGTATAGTACTTCGTTTTCACAAGATCTGACTACAACTTACATGTAAAAAACAGGAATCTTCATTTTTTTCTCATTTATTTTTCTTTACTTTGCGATTTTTGGATCTGAAAATTTTAACATGAGATTTGTATTCAATACACAAGGTTTAATCAATCACGACATGGCATTCTTTTTTTATGAGCAATCGATAGCCCAAAGGACTGTAGCGGTCCTAAACGGAAAGAAACCATGCTAATCTTCTCTGTATTAAATGGCTACATCGTGTCATCCTAAAGGAATAGTAAAGAAAAAATTAATTATTTTTTTCGAATTGAATCATTCTTCCTATTCTCAGTATATTGCACCTACTGATGATTACTTCTCCTTAAGTAATGCTGATTCGGTATTCTTTTTTAAATGGAATAAATAATTGACGTAATCGTTGGCAATGTGTGGCGAAGATCCATACATTCAATAAAAACAGAAATTTTCACCCTATTATTTCGTAGTATATGAGTTGCAAAGACTTTTTACAAATATATCTTCAATCGAAAGACAAAAGATTCTAATTATTTTACTGTATACATAACTCGTAAAGTATCACGACAAGCAGTGTAAATGAAGTAATTTGAGTTTGACATCATATTGAACTGTCTCAACTGATAAAATATCTAAGTGGTGATTGAAAGGTACTGATTCAATTCCTGTTCTAGTTGTGCGATCGTTTTTTATCTAATCTTTCATGTTCGATAAAATACAATAGTCAAACACATAGACTGATAAAAATAGTTATCGTTAAATGCCGTCTTTCATCGTCAAAATAAACGTATATACACTTTGAATCCTTATAAAAGATGGCTTTCTTTTGTCAACTATACTTAAACCCGATGAAACATTATCGCACAAGAATTATATTGACGATGTTATTCTACATGCATAATTGGAAAGTAAACGGCTACTAGACGATAGTTTTGTATATCAAAAAGACGACACTATGCCAACTACACATAAAAAATCGTTAATATCATGTGTAAAAATTTTCATGTAATTTATTAACAACCATGAATAATCATCAAACAGATCTGATTGCAATGTCCTTGATTAAACTTAAAACTAATCATTTATTAATTGATGAAATAAAACAAATTGAAGTTATCGTATACTAAAACTTGATATTGTTTGTCATGTCGTACATCAATTACATAGAAATTTGCCCATTTTAAAACAAAAAATGCATACGTTTCTTTTTCAGACACGATGCGAATTGTTCGCTGTTACCATTTATCTCATCCTAAGTCAATACAACTCTTCATAGATGTTTTTACTTATTTTATAAGAGCATTTTTTTTTATTGAATATAAGCAGAAGAAAAAGAAAAAAATGGCACAAAAAAAATGAGATTACTAACAGAGAGAGGACAGTCACACTGTTTCACAAACACCGGATCATTGAGTTTTAGATATTATGTAGTTCGCGTGATTAAATAAACTCATATATAGAATATGAAAGAAGAAAGACTACGTTAAGATATTACGATAGTTAGAATACGAAAAAAAAAGAGTAATGGAAAAAGCACTTTGTACATAGCAAAAAAAAAAGCAATTAGTAGGAGAGTCTATATTTTTTGTCGTATGAACTGGCATCTGCAACAAAAAGAGAAGAGAATAATGTTGTTTTTTCAAACAAACCTCAAATGTACTTACCAAGATTTAAGCAATTTTACAACTTTTTAATTGCAGCCTAGAAAAATATGCGAAACAAGAATGAAGTTTATCGTGTATCTAATGAAGAATAATACTGTACCTGCTTCTCATTTTCATTTTTTGGTTCAACAGGTACACGACTTCCGAGCACTGCAAATGGATGCTCGTGTTTTCCTCCGAATAATTGCTTGCCAATATTGAATGCATGTTCGCAAGCTTGTTTGAAAAGACCAGTGGAGTCGCATATTGTCGAATTTTCTGTTTTTCCGCAATAACCCATGCGAGTGCATACTTTCTTTGGACAAATTCTGGCAATTTTGGCATCCCAACATGCTTTCTTCTCTTCCCAATAACGTTCACACTTCTGTTGTACTGGACAACGTTTACATAACTGAGTCATATGCCAAACATATTTGGCCACACGTTTTCTAAAGCATTTCTTTTTTTGAATCACTCGACTAATACAACATTGGCATTTATCTTGATTCTGAGAGCATTGATCTATCAAAAGAAATAGATACCCATGTATATAATCTTGTGATTATATAAGCAACACTTACCAGTTGTCGTAGCAGCTACAGCATTCTCCTCATCTGTCGTCTCCTCACAACGCATCAAAAAATCGTTAACATTGGTGGCATTGAAACTGATTGTTTGCACTTGCTTGCTATTACCCTTGACTACTTGTTGACAAAGTGCTTCAAATGGGCCTAACGTAGAGCATACCTTGCCAATCTCCTCGACGAAAGCGTGCTCATAATCATCTAGATAATGAGTAGCATTCTGTTCACAAAAGCCCATTGCCATACAAGCACTCTGAACATCAAACTCATTAATGAATGAGTGAGCATCAATGACTGCTTCAGAAACGAATTGTTGACACTCTGGATTGTTCAATGTTGCACATAAATTCGTAAAATAGGTTGAAAGTCGATTAACTGCTTGAATAGCTGCATCTTTGCGTGGTTGAAGACGTTGAACACATGGGACACATTGTCCATTATCCTTGATGGGAGGAAGAACAACCAATGATGAGGAAGGGCAGAGATGTGCTACTGAACAAAATTTATCCGGTTTCAACGAATTTAAGTAGGTTTTGATCATATCGAACTGCTTTTGAATGAACTCTTCGCATGTCTCTTTGGCTGGGAATTGTTCACAAGTGCTGTTGAGAGCATTACGAACCATTTCCTAAAGACAAATTAGTAGATTATATATTTACTTTTGAACAACATTAGTCTACCAGATTCTGTAGATAAAAGTTTACGGATGATTGAATGATATTTTTGCATGTGCTACATAAATCAGCGTTGACCCCAACTTTTACTAATTGCAATTCCCCACGAAGATCATTGTCGATCCATTTGGTGTCATTGTGAAGCATGGCCATGTAGATTTTCGTATAGTGATGACTATCGGTTGAAGCACCGACGTGAACACAAAGTGCTTGTAATTGTTTAAATTCGCCACAAACATTATTAGTCCAATGAGTTTCTAATTGTTGTTTAAGTAACTCAAACGATAATGAAGGTGAGCCAATAGCAGTGTCGATCTTTGACTTCACCAACAATTCGCTTGCACCATTACCTTCAGGCGGTGTCTCACAGTAGCCCAGATGTTTGCAAATGGCATGAGGACAGATCTTCTCGATTCTCTTTAATGCACATCGTTCCTTTCGCAGAATCCATTGACGACAACGATATGGTTGGCGAGATTTTTTACACATGCACATACGTTTTTTAGCCATTAGTTTTACAATGAAACGAAGACGCAGTTTTCGCTTTTCTACTTGCATTCTGCAACATTGACATTTGTTTTTACCTCCGCGTGAACACTAATGCCGAAAATATATTTGATGACGTGACGAAGGAAAAAAAAACATAACAATCTTACCTCATCTGTTCTGTCTTCATCAAGATCCATTTCATTAAATTCTTCTATCTTCTTGCAGATTTGAGACATTTCCTGTAATCAATATGAAGAATATATAACAAACAATACTGAGCAAAACATACCGTTCCATTTTTTACATGCTCGTAAATCTTGAAACCATGTTCAGTCACTATTTCACGACACTAGAAAAAGAAAACATAGGCGATATTCTTCAGGCATGGTTTTGCATCTTCTTTTAATCTAAAAAAAATGAAACCAACTAACCTGTTCTATGAGTTCTTCATTTCCAAGATTTTTACAGTCTGCGTCTAAGTAAGTGGTGATTTCATCCATTGATTTTCTTTGATAAACATGCAGATCATGTGTGGCTCGAACAATAACATTGCAGAGCATTTGTTTTTTGTCATCCACAGACTCAAATGAATCATTGTCTATGTCATGATAATTATCACTATTTCCCTCCGATGAAGATGACTCTTTCTCTTTTAATATTGGTGGCGCAATTTTCTTGATCACTAAAATTTAAATTTAAGAAAAAAGAGAAAATCTACTCAAAAACTTACTAGATGGTATGAAAGGTAATGGAGGAACGAACGCTGTTGTCACAACTATGACCGTAGTTAGAACTGGAAGAAATAAAACAAGACTCATTCAGATTTATAAAATATGAACATTTTTGAGTATGAAGCTTTCTTGTATAGTTTATACTTACCAAATAGAAGGCTGAGAAAAGTGGCCTTGCCCATTTTTGATTGATTTCAAAAATTGTAATAGTGTAAATTTTATTATTGCAAAATAATAATTTGAATATAGTAGATCTAGAGAAATCAAACAAAAAATAAATATCTTACGTCTTAATCAATATTGTTTATTTGTCATTATCGGGCACATTATTCTTACTGAACAAGATTGGAAAAAAAGTCTTATTAAAAGAAGACTAACCTAGTGACTAAACCTTGTAGAATAAAATATAAATTAAGGAAATATATTCTAACATGAAAATCTGCATCGTCATGATCTCTGACTCTCGTTCGTATGTGAATACAAATTCATATAAATAATCAAGCGATGTGCTTGTACAGCAGGATTGCTCAGTGATTTACTATCACATCAACAAAATCTTTCCAATTTTCTGACTTGTATTAAATTTACTGTAGAAATCAAGTGATAACATTATTGAAGAATAAAATACAACGAGCAATGGCGCGAGTAGCAAGCATACATAATTATTATAAAATATGACGCACATGCCGAATAACGACGCTTATTTAATGATGCACATTGTAAGAAAACAAAAAAGAAAAATATACAACGTTGAGCTGTATGTGCGATGAATAAAGAAAAAGACAGTCACGGTTGAAAACATCCAATTTTTCTTCTCCTTCAGTAACAAACATGATAAGAGACAAAATTAAATGACAAAACATTGCAACTAAAAAATAAGTATATTTACTAGGTAGATAGTAAAGAAAAAAGAAGTAAAGTACAGAAAAGAATGGCTTGTTGCATTTTTTTTGCTGAGCCGACACCTACCTGAAGCGAAGCAAAAAAAAGGGAAAGGAGAATGCATAGACCGACAACTACTCGCAAAATAAAATAAGAATGAATGAAAAAACGTCGACTGCGTTGGTCGTAAAGAAGAAAAGAAAAAAGAAAGCAAATTATTGATCGAAGAATAAAATTAGAAAAATTCTGACAACAACTAAAATTGAGTTTTTTTTGAGTATTAGTTCAAAATTATATATTTAAATTAAAAGAGGAAGTATAAATGCACACAGATAAGGATTATTTATTGTCACTTCACTTATTTATCAAATTCCATATGTGTAATAATATCGAATATATACAGTCGATATATATTAACTAATGCAAGGTGGATGGGTATTTTTTTAAATAACTTTTGATAAGTATAAGATAGAAAACTGCGGTTTTCGCCGTTGGTAAGGGACATATTCAGAGCATCTATTCATATAAAATTGTTAAGATTCATTTCATTGACAACTAGTGATCCATGATCCCTTTGAAAGAATAGTCTATTATTCTATGAAGATAGGATTAGTTTTAAACTTTCAGGAGTGAATTACAACTGCCAAGTCAAGCTCTACAAATTTACGAAAAGTCGATTCATAAATTCTTATGATCAGAAGCGGCACATTTAAGAAAATATGTAGATTGGATCATATATTTTTACGCCCTGTTTTAGGTATTTTTCTTATAGAATGTACCATAGCACATTTTTAACTGTGAGTAGTTATTTGCTGTCGAAAGGACTTCGAAATTGATGATCGAGATCGTCATCAATCTCATCTACAATTAGCACAAACACTATGACAAACAATATTTCTGTTCATCGTTTGCCGCACAACCTATCAAACTCTGGCTGTTCATTAATTATTCTAACCGAACAACAAGAGACTATTCGATGAGTTCAATTTAACAGAAGAGTAATATCAACATAAATATTTTTTTAAATTTCATATTCATTCTATTCTGCTCACACGAATCTTATTCAGACAACAATATCTCTGTGGCGTTGTATCACTCGGTATTCCCTCATTTATGGTTGCGCATAGGCGCTGCTTTGCTGCTACCGATAAAATGCGTAACAAGAGCTCTAAGGTTTTTGGCATGTTGAAACATGGTGCAACAAAAATGAAGGGAGGCATTTTGCATGGATTGATGGAACAATAGGTATAGTTTGAATGCGACTTAATCAAAATAAAGATATTCATTATTTTGCTATTATTTGAATATAACGAGAGTCACACTATGGACTCGAAACACTTTCTGATCTAAATTGATCGAATAGCTTTCCTCTTAAGAGAATCTCAGGTCCATCACGCCGGGCCGTAAACGATTCTCGAATATTATCGTAAACGTCAGCTGTAAATAGTACGATATATGTGTATCGTTTTTTATCGTATGTGTCCGTAAATGATCGTTAATGTTGGCGATCAACTCACATTGTAATCTTTTTCTACCAGTTTATTGTGAAAAGTATTAGCATTAGAACGTTAAATTTTTATTTCAACTCTTCATGGACCGGCTTATTTTGAGAAAAAATTACAAATTTTAAACTTCTTAAAAATAATTTATTTTTGTCAGATTCATCCAAAATATGAATATCAAAAAGTTTTCAAAGTGTGTTATTCTTAGAAACAGATGGGATTACTGGGTGGAACAACACAATCGAAGCAATAAAACCTTGTAACACTCCGTTTTTTTTCTCGCTTGACTGTATGACTGCAGACAAAACAGTGTTTCTTGACATTATTTCCGGGAATAAAAACGATGAAATAACGAACTTTTGTCTATGGCCGCGTTGATCCATATTTTTCAATGAGTTCTCGAGCAGGTTATAGATGAAACTTTGAAAGTTTGAGATTTTCCTGGTTTTTCATCGTGTAGATGACTTTAGAGTTCTGCACAGTAATATCAAATAAAGGAAAAAACAATTTCTTGTACCATTTTATTATTTTTCGTAGACATTCTGAGAAACTGTTTTGCATACCTACTTCAGACTTCGAAGCAGTCTGCTCCGGTCTTCATCGATTTTTACCGATCTTTTCTTCATTTTGAAAATTTTCTTAAGTTACTAAAACTAGTCTATTTTGCTTATCTTTAACGATTTTCATGATTTTAGTCATGAGAAAATATGAGTTTTTTAGTTTTCAACTATTATTGGAATCTTAATATTACACATTCACCAATATTTCCATCACAAAATAATAGCCTCAAAGTTCATTGAATAAATTTTCTTATTCATATAAAGGTTTTTTAAGAAATTTGAAGATAGCATTGATTTGCTCAATAGGTTTTCCACCTTAAAATTTTCAGCTCATTTGTCTCGTCTATTTTTGAGTCATTCATCACAAAATCTCAAAAACTAATACTTTCTCGTTTATGCTTTCATAATAAAATATCAGAAAAAATACATTCTATTCTCAAGCTCGTGTCAGCGATTGCGGTCATATAACTGTGAAAACATTTATGTGTCAATAAACCTTGTTCACAAATGTTAATATGAAAAATCTCTACCTTTTTATTATTAGAAACGGAATTTATAAGTGCTATACTTAAATCCATCATCTTTTATTAAAATACAAAAAATTCACTTTTTTTAAACAACACAAGAATTATATGACCCTTTCAGTTAAAGTATTTTCAAGAGTGCATTAACAAAGCATAATTTTATTGTGAAAGTTTTTCATTTTATTGCTTATGAAAACCGCAGGTTTTGTTTCAAAACAAACCTAAATATAATTTGTCAAGATATTTTTTTTGGAAAACTTTTATTAAACTTTAACAATTCTCTTTATCATCTGATGATGATGATAAACAATCATCATCATCACTATCACTAGCATCATGTAGTGTAACTTTCCATGAAAAAATTTTTTCTTGAAAATTTAATTCTAAATTATTTTCATCAAGTTCATATTCAATTGTATGTTTCATAGCATCTATTAATGAATTTAACCATTTTGTATGACATTCTGTTTGTATCCATAAACAATAATCATTTAAATAAAGTGTATTTAATAAATAACGATGTTCTTCATCAAGAAATAAACGTCTTATTTGAAGTAAACATTGAAGTATTACACATTTTCCCATTGAAAGTATATCAATAACATCGAATAGACATTTTTTTGCTAATTTAAATGAACGAATAAGTGGATAAATTAATGTTCGACGACAACATGAAATTAAAACTGATGGAAGATCAGTAAATGAATCAAACCATGAAAGTGTTGATGATAATTTATGAATATTCCATGGAGATTCACAACATGGTTCACCTCTATAGACAAAAAAATAAATAAATTTTTATATATTAGATGTAAAAAATTTTTTATATTTACTGTGTAATACGTTGATCATAAGCAAATGCATAAAGTAAATCAATAAGTCCTAAATAAATTGGTATTTGATCATCAATTAAAAATTGTTTATATTTAAGATTTTTTAAATCATCTCGATCTTGATCATTTAATTGATTATTTAAAATAAATTTATAATCAAATAATAAGTCATCATTTAATTCATATTTATCAATTAAATAATGTTCGAAATTAAAATCTAATTGTTCTTTATTTAAACGATAGGAATGAATTGATGATGTTGGTAATGTATCAGGTGTTTGATTATCAAATATTAAAGAATATTCTGAATCAAAATTTGATAATATTCCTTTATATTGATGATTAAAACCATATGAATATGATGAAATTAAATCATCTTTTGGTTGATCTAAAAGAAAAATAATAATAATAAAAAAGAAAAATTTAAAATTTAACCATTAATTTCAAGTTGTCTCATTTGATTCCATAATGGTTCATCTTCATCTTCATCATCTTCTTCATTATTTAATACTTGATCAATTTCTTCAATTGTATTTGTTGAAATTTTATTTTCTTTATTAAGTAATTTCGTTATCATATCAAGATCTTGAAAATCTTCATTTGGATTTTCTTTTTCATATGTAAATATAAATGATGATGTATCAATATCATATTTATAATTAGGTATATCTTTATCAATAACACGACCAGGTAAATATAAATGAAGATAATATGGTTTACAAGCAAAATAAAATTCATTAGATGTAGATAAATCAACTTCAATACCATTATTATCACCATTTACTGATGAAAATTTAACATATGGACATCGAATTGTTATTAATAGATGTGTTGATGTTTGAGATAATGAAAAACGTGGAATTAACATCGTTTTTTTTTTCAAAAGAAGATCTAGATTATAAGTGATTAAGATTTTTCTTTTTGATGAGAATATAAATTTATAATTGGACAAAAAATTTGAGAAAATCAAATGAAGTGATAATAGAGGGCGCTACAAATCAATTGTTTTCATAAAGAATAAATATATAAATTAATACTAAGAAAATTCTTTAAAAAAAAAATATTTTATTTAGATAGGAACTTCATTTTTCAACAACCACTATGAACATAGCTGCCTTTCGACAGTATGAAATTTCAACTGAGAATAACTCGATGATTTTACTATAAATCATCGATAAATAACGAATGTTTCGTACGACGATACTTCTCGGAATCTAGACAGTCAGAAATTTTGAAAAAGGACTAGTTTTATGAATAAATAGAGCAAACTATTCAGTTTTTTCGTCGAAGTCAGTTTTGATAAGGTTTTTGAACAAAAAATATAATTTTGCACATTCTTTACGAAAAATTTTCCTACAATACTAGAATCAACGAGAAAATGCTATTGAAAACTGCTGTTTTTGTTAAAAATCTTATCAAAATAGACATTAACTAAAAAAAAAGCTGAGTAATTTGCGCTAATTTTTCGACTTCTCTATCTAAGTAGGCAAGCTTACAAAAGAAAATAGAAATTCTGTCCTTTTCCTGTAAAAATTTTCTCTTCACAAAAGATTCTCAATAGGCATCTATTAATTTATGAAGCTTTTCAAATACCAACTTCTTGTCAGAAAAGTCAGTCGGAAGTAACAACATTATCTTTAATTTCAGACTACTAAAAAAATCCATTAACTTTCTTTATTCCACGTCTTCAATATGCATTGCTTTTGATCATCTCTGATCATACAAAAAAATTTTCAAACTCTGTCCGCACATATATATATAAATAAAATGATTAGATTAAATTTTCGATTATACAATTCATCGTAATAAACAGCAAAAGACAAATAATAGTTCAAGATACATTAATTAAAAGCAAGCATGAAATGTTAAATAATTTGAGCTGCCCATTTAACTGCATTGATCATCATTGTTACAACATTTGCATCATTTCCCCAATTAAATCCACTGGTGCTGTAATGACCAGCATGAGCTAACTGTACTATACGACCAGTAGTTCCTGATGAAGGACGAACCATGACTGCAGCTGTACCACACACTGTACAGTTTGCTACAATTATACTTCCATTGTGAGGTGTACCTAATGTACTATATTGAAAGGATACAGATGTCGTAAAAGAAGCTGCTAAACCATTCCAAATTGGATGTCCACTATTAACTAAAGTGTATGACATACTTCCAGTGACACCTGTTACACGTGATGCTAAAAAAAGTGGAGATAGTGTGGACCATCTTCCAAGCGAAACCTGATATGCTCCCCATTCTGTTATTATTACGCCGGTACCATTATTTTGCTGAGCATCTATAATTGATTGTTGTCCACTAGTTGGCATATCTGTTCCATAAAGAGTACCAGTGATTAAAATTATTAAACTGTAAGAAGATGCAGCTGGAGAACCAGTATAAGTTGTTATACCACCAGATATATAGTTAACTGTTAAACCTGCAGATTGTAAACTATTAACCAATGTTTGAACTGTAGCAGTATTTGTGTCACTAAGCAGAAGTGTGTTTTGGCATGTTGATCCACATCCTAAAAGATAGAGCATAGGCTTATTTATTATGTAATAGATTCTATTCGGACGAATTTCATATTGACCAAATTCCCAGTGAATATGAGTTTAACAAAAAAAAAAGACAGCTTGGAAAATATACTTGTTTTTAGTTGATTTTTAACTTATTATGTTTTATTGGATGACTCGACATGGACAATTCTATATAGAGTATTCCACACATTATACTGATATTAGACATGAGATTCGAAAACTTTGACCTTTTTAATCATTCTAATTTGAGATAATCTATTATATTTCTCAAATAAGGCCAAAATTCTAAAACAAAACATTTCAAAACGACCCTTGCATTCTCAAAGTAAACTTAAAGCTCAAAATAAATGTATACAACAGATGTGCTGATGTCTGCTCACTCTAAATTACAGTGTTCAACTGTTTAGCTATACAAATCATATCTAAGAGTAAAGGTTTGGACGTAATTATTCATTTGATTCATGTTCATCCAAAAGAAAAAAAAAATTTAACATTTGTTTCGCCTATCTTCCATCAATTTTCTAATTGATTATTTCTATGCACATTTAGTACTTCAGCAATGCAATAGCTATCTGAAAACTTTTCTATATCATTTCAGAGTCTTAAATTACGTAACAGTATCTACCACATCAATAGATTTAAGTATACAGTTAAGCAAGATTTTCAAAACAACGTCTTTAGATAGAATATGAATAATTTAGTCTACTACATACCACTTGTCGTAGTAGTATCTGTAGTTGTTGTTATTGTTGTCGATGTTATTGTTGTTGTTGTTGTCAATGTTATTGTTGTTGTTGTCATCGATGTTATTGTTGTTGTCATCGGTGATATTGTTGTTGTTATTGTCGTTTTAGGGATGTTGATCAAGGCGATAATCATTGCAGCAATTCCCACCCCAAGAATAAGAAGAGCAAGTGGAGACAAAATTAAGCAGACAGGTGCACATTGGCAACGAATGTGTTTTAAATGCCTAAATGAACATTTTTAAAACTTGATAAGAGAAAATACAAAATAATTATTTACCGAATCCTTTTATTTCTGTTTGATGTTTCATGATGGATATCTTGAAAATCCACTTTATCTGGTTGTGAGTCAACTGTCTGAATTAATTCAAAAGATGAATATAGACAAGAGAAAAGGGATAAATAGTGTGTTGTTAACTTACTTAGAGGGAAACATCTAAATTTTAAGATATGTGAAATTTAAGTATAAAAATGAATCAAAGAAAGTTTTCTCCACTATTATAAGGATAAAACATGATATTATTCGAGTCATATGAAAGAGGATCCCTATAAATCTCGTAATTGGTCCGAACAACGTTAGATTCTGCCCTTATAATAGTGAAGAAAATCTTCTCTGAATCATTTTTATACCTATATTTGACATATTTTTAAATTTAAATATCTTCCTCTAGGCAAGGTAACAGGATCTCATATTTTAAATTCGTTAGTTTCTCGGTAAGAATGATCATTTGACCAGAATATGACTAATTAATTTAACTTACAGTACACGCCCTTTTATTATAAGTATCTTAATTTATTATCAAAAAATACTTGTTGACCATTCATTATTTTTTTAATTAATATATTCTCAAAGCTCCTTCACTTTATCTTCTGACTTGTAATCAATCTCTAGTCTGTTTTCTAAGGCTTCAATATCTATTACCGTATGAAATGTTAAAGGAAAGACGACTACCGTGCAATATGCATAAGCTTCTGCTTAAAATCTATTTCTTAATATTAGCTTTTGTATGATTTCAAAATAAGTTACCTATTGATCAAAGGGAAAAAGTGTAGAAAATATACATAAAAATCATTTATAGAAAACGTCATATTTTTATTACAATGATTGGTCTATCAATCTGGAGAACTACTTCATTAAGAATTTAACTAGCAGAGTATATGGTCAAACCTATAAGTTGCACACAAATATACATATTAGAGCAACAAATTATTAAACACTCTCTGTTGAATTTTGTGTGATGCTAGAACTTTAGATCATTCCTAAAATTGAATGAAGATCTATATACTTCCAATACGAACTTGTTCATAGAACGAAAATTAAATAATTGCCAAATCTTCAATAATAGAGTAATTAAGTGTATAGATTCTAATAATGAACATGCTCCTTATTATCATATTTTACCTGTATTGGTGACTGAGAATCTGAAGTAACTTCGATGGTATTGTCGGTATGCATTTGGTTGTTTACTGATTCATCAAACTTTTGGCTAACAATTTGTTTGGCTGATTTATCTTGGACTGTTGCAATTACATTCTTGTGAAGGATAGGTTTATCTTTCCTATATTTCTTATGTCGTCTATCCTCCTTCTCTACTTTCATCACGGCAGCTTGGAATTTATCTTGATGATAACGTGTAGCCAAAACAGTTGGCATTTATTTAAATAAAAAGAAAATAGAAATAATCAATGATTTTAAGAATATGACCAAGAATAAAATGTGGTGAGAATTAGCAGCCTGATTATTCAGTGGATGAATATTATTTTTTGGTGATCGGTTAGTTATATGGATGAAAAACGAAGATTTCTTATCTTTTCTTTTCAATTAATGATGATACTAGACTCAAATAACTGGTAAAAAGAAAAGCAAAAATTGAAATGATGATTTACGCACTTGATGAGAAACTTTATCGACAGATGGAGCCAATCGTAAACCATCACATAAAATATTGGGCGAATCTGCACATGTAGTTAAGGGTACTGGATGCGGATGCTTATCTTGTCTTATTTTTACGAGTATTGGCTTGATTTTCATTGTAGTGTTACAATTCGGATGTGCACTGTTGTATTCAAATAGGCAAATGAAAGTTTATTTTTGACTACACTAATGTATCGTATTGTATATTACAGCTAGAAGAGAGAAACTAAATAAACAAAGAGATATTTTATAAGTTTGTATACAATGAGAAAATTTATGCTACATAAAGGCTTCTTACAGCTAGATGTGAGACACTCAGATTTCATCAAATAGATTTTCTAATGAAAAAAGTTGAATATTAATATATTTTTATTTGTTATATTTAATACAAAGTCATGAATATTATAAAAATAAAAAATCGCTATATAAGCGAAAGTAAGTTGATGATATTATTCATCCTTCCACAACTGACAAAACTTAGATTTTATAATTTTTGTATGTACAATGCAAAGTTTGTGATTAAACTCAAGAATGTTAAATAAACTTGAACATTGGTGTATTGTAATAATATTCTTCGAAAATCAATCAGATATCTACCATATAAATAATTCGTTGCGGGTCATTTTAACTTTGCTTTCTTTTTAATATAAAGCAATAAAAGAAAAATAATTAAATTGAAAGAAGAGCTTCTATTTTGGCTTCTTATTCAATGCGACATATAACTCAATCTTTAGAATAATAAATAAGTGTCTATACGTAGATTAAAATATAGAATTGCATTTGAAATATCAAGGTCTATTGAAAAAAATTAAACAAACAAAATAAACATTATCAATTGTTAAAAACTAGATTATGAGACCTTTTTTAGTATTATTCTATATCAACAAAATAAATTTTAAGTTTTATTAATTCTTTTCCTTTTGTCTAATGAATTTATAGTTTCTGAAAGAGAAGATTCATTTTTCGTATAAATCCTATAGTTCCACTTGTGAAATCGAATTTAAAAGAAATATTGAACTATTAAGGGTAGGAATTTTGCACTCACGAACGTGACAGACATCTTAACCCTTCCAGATCCATGGCTCAGCCAATTGTTGAAATTTCTTTTTACATTTTATATTTCATATGTACGTCATGTATCGTCGATATTTTCATCAAAACTTTTAAATTCAATTTTTGGCCTATGCTTGTATTTCTTCACAGGGATAACACAGGAGCATTCCTTTGAAGGAGCACAGATGAAAGTTAAATTCATAAACTACTATAAGCACGTATAAAACAATTCTCACTTCAGTAGAATCCAGTAAATCTCAATAGAATTCATTAGTGCTCAATGGACTCTTGGAAGATGCTGATGAAAGTATAAAGTAATCGAATTATTTTGGAATACAATTGCATCATTCAGTACTTCAAATTCTGAAAAAATGAATAATATCATCAAAATAAATTAATTGAAAAATTTTCTTTTGTCAATAATTAGTTTTAAAAATATATGATGAAAAAACAACATGTACTAATTAGAATAACAATGCTATAAATAAATCTTTTTAATTTACATGACGTATTTTTTCATGTAGAACAAAAAGAGAAATAGATCATAAATACAACATTAATTGGATAATAATTACAAATTAATATTTATTGTTATTTATATTTCTGGTTTAACATGATTAATATTTATTATTGGACGTCTCCATCGATGAAAATGAATTTTAAATAATACATAAATTAATTGTCTACGAAATCGTTCAGATGCACATATATATATATAAAATGAACTCTAAAATAACAAAAAAAAAAAAGAATATATTAATTTTGTATTTTATTTAATATTTACTGCAAAATATGTATAGTAAACAAGAAGAGTTATAGTTATAATAAATTGAAGTGTTGTTTGAATATCTAAATTATTCATAAAAATTGGACTTGTTATAAGAGTATTAACAATAGTATGTGGTAATAAAGTAAAGACATTTACAATAACTTGTATTAAAACCATTGTAGTTAATTGTTTATCTAATTCACGTCGAATAAGTGGCACTGTACGACGAGCTAATTGTCGTACATTACGATAAGCCATTAAACCAAATAAAGCTGCTAAAGATATAGGTAAAATACCCAAAAAAATTAATATAGTAACATAAGAACGATATTGAGAAAAAATATAATTTGTACTAGTACAAGTTATTTGATTTGTAGATGAATAAATATGTTGAAATAAAATTAAATATGGAATACCTTGTAAAGACCAAAAAATAATATTTATCAATACTAAACGTTTAGCTATTTTTATTTTACACCATTGTTGCCAATGAGGACGTGAACAAGTTGCACAATATTGATCAAATGTAGCTAAAGCAAAACATATTAATGAACTTGATGTACATAATTGAAAAAGATATGGTCGAAATTTACAATAAAATAATGAACTTTGAGTACCATCAACACCAAATAGAGTTGTCATAATACGTGAAAAAAGTCCACTAAATAATTGACCAATATTCATAATAGACATAATTGTTAAATAAAATGCACATGAATTTTGTCGAAATGTTCGAAGACTAACAAATACAATTATATTAAGAATTTCTCCAAATAATCCAGTAATAAAAACTGGTATTCCACAATAAATATTTATTATTCTTCCAGCATTAGATAATGATATTGACATTTTAGTAAGCAAATACTAAGTGTTTTGTTTTTAATTAAAAAAGAAAAACAACTTTGTTATAATAATGTGACTTCTGTATGTTTAAATATAAAAAAAAGAAAAACATCTATTCATCCGTAAATTTCCAGTTCAATCAACGAAATTATAAGCATTTAATTTTTTTATATTATTCATGCTTCTGTACACAAATAAAAGAGAATGATATTAAATGTTTTTCTTTTTGTATAATATTATATTTTCTATTAATTTGTTTAGATACTACCCATGTAAATATTTTTTGCTTCAAAACGCGTTTCATTTGCGTGTGGAACGCTAAGAGTGAACGCGTCTCCAGTGAAACATTCGAAGCGTCTGAACGCGTTTTATTGTGAAACCGCGTTTCAACGCATCGACTTTGCGTTTCATGTTTACATGGGTAAGTTAGAGTTTAGATCATTATATAATGACGTCAATTTGAAGAAAAATACGCACGAATTGTCTAATTTTTATATCTAGTATTTATTTAAGGAATTTGAT
Organism: Macrotrachela quadricornifera; assembly: GCA_022393335.1. Lineage (NCBI taxonomy): Eukaryota > Metazoa > Rotifera > Eurotatoria > Philodinida > Philodinidae > Macrotrachela > Macrotrachela quadricornifera. Next base: position 1,402,390 of record JAJEKB010001426.1, on the reverse strand, counting down.
TTGATTTGAAAAACATGCCATCTTATAAAGTTCAATGAGTTACGACTATTGGAACTCATTCATTTAAATAAAAGTCAATATTTATCGTTCTACAATTGTAATATAGAATGAGGTCTAGTAAAAAACAACAGCTGATGAACATTTATGATAATTTCAGTTGAAAATAAAAAAATCTTGGGCTAGTTTAAATGAAATATTATCTACATAATATGACTATCAAAGTGAAGGAAAAAACCTTTTCAATATAGAACACTATCTTCAATTAGTACACAGTATAAGTGACGTATGTACTCTTTATAAAATGTACAATTATTAATTAATCATACGGTTTTCAAATAAATTTTACGACTCATTTTAGAAATATCGAGGAAATGCATACAACCTTGATAGAACATCATAAAAAAACAATTCAAAATACTCAAACAACTTTATAAAGCGAAAATTTACTTTCGAATCAAATGGCTGACAATAAATATCTTAGTTGAGAAAGATGGAATATTTAAATCGTTATAAATGATGATTATCATAAAACATTCTTTTCTTTTTCCAACATCATTTGTAATAAATTCTTGTTTTACATTGATAAAACTCTTATAGATAAAGATAAATCATATAAAAGTCTAGATCAATAAAATTAATCTTTAACAATCTATCTGGATAAATATATTGACTTGAATTTTATTTATTAAAAGAATATATTTAATAATGATATCATCAAATATAAAATGGATGTGGAATGGTGCTGATGATCCATGGTCAAAAGAAACAAAATTTCAATGGATAAATTATACATCAATTGAAAATGAACTAATTGAAAATGCATATAGAAATCAATTAACAAAAATTGAATTAGAAAATTATGAAATTGATTTTATAAATAAAATTCAAATAAATAAAAACGATCGTAATCGTCAACGACAAATATATCGTCATATATTACGTGAAGAACGTTTTTTACATGAACCAATTATACCAAAATCATCTGTACAATTTAATTATATTTCATATTATTCATTATTTATATTCGAATGTCAGCGTCAAAAAATAATAACAATAAAAAAATTAAAAAATATTAAAACAAAACATTTAATTATTGAATTAATTGCTCAAGGTATTATTGATGAAGGATATATTGCAAATGAAATTGATGTAGCTAAAAACATGGCTAATGAATTATTAGAAAAAAAATTTTCTTCTTTAGATGAAATATATGCATGTATTATTAAATTATATACAGTTGAAAGTTTTCTTTATAAAATTTTAAATAATATTTTACGTCTAGCTGATGATAATCTTTCTAATCAAGATACATATAAATGGACAAGTAAATTATATACATTAGGTCCATATGCTATGATTCTTGATTGTGCTTTATCATATTATTCAACTCATGAACCAATGATTGTTTATCGTACAGCAAAATTAACAGTTGAACAAATTGAACAATATAAAACAATGAAATATTTTCAATGTGGATTTTTTTCTTCTTTTACTTCATTAAGTCATTCAATAGAACGAGCTAATGCTTTTAAAGGAAATGTTCTTTTTATTATTGAATTACCTAAAAGATATTTATCAATATCATCAAGACAAGGTCTTACTGATGTACAAAAATTTTCTGTATCACAACATGAACAAGAAGTTATTATGAGACCAGCGACACTTTTTCATGTTAATTCACTTAATTGGAATTCTCAAACACAAAGACATGAAATTTATTTAACAATCATGTAAAATTTCATATAACTAGATTTTCAATAGATATTATATTTGTATATAATATAAGATTTTCTCGTCCATTAAAGGGAGAATCATATAAAAAAACTAAAATGTGTTTGGTTGTGAATACTGGAGAATGAACTATTTCAAAAGTGTATTCTCTTTCTCGTAGAGAAGAGTCTTGCAAACATAAATTGTTTGTTTACTTGCTTGTATGCCCGCAAAAGGTCAAAAAAACATTTTATTCATATTTTCTATAAAACTTAACCAAAGGGTAATCGGGGTCGAGGAACTCGAATCTGATGTTAGTTTTTCGAAATTTTTTTCGGATTCATTTTTTTACACAAAGGATCACTTTTTTTGCAAAAAATTTTTTTTTATAAGGGTTGACCGAAGGGCAATCGGGGTCGAGGAATCCGAATCTGATGTTAGTTTTTTAAAATTTTTTTGAGAATCAATTTTTTACACAAAAAATCACTTTTCTTACAAAAAAAAAATTTGTTATAAGGGTTGACCGAATGGTGTTCATGGTCGAGGAATTCAAATCTGAAGTCAGTTGCACAAAAATTGTTTGACGATCAATTTTTTAAAGAAACAACAAATTTTTAACAAAAAGCATTTGTTTTTTATAAAGTTCGGTCAGCGGCCGTTAATGTCCAGGAACTTGAATCTGACTTCGATTTTTTAAAATTTTATAAATGAATAGCTTGCCGGTAATTTAGAAACACGATTTCTACGAGAAAGAGCTGAGCGAGTCTTCAGACGAGCGTTACTTGTTTGTTTGTTTGCTTGCTTCTATATCCGCAAAAGGTCAAAAAAACATTTTATTCATATTTTCTATAAAACTTAACCAAAGAGTAATCGGGGTCGAGGAACTCGAATCTGATATTAGTTTTTTAAGATTTTTTTTGGATTCATTTTTTTACACAAAAGACCACTTTTTTTGCAAAAAGAAATTTTTTTATAAGGGTTGACCAAAGGGTAATCGAGGTCGAGGAATCCGAATCTGATGTTAATTTTTCGAAGTTTTTTGACGATCAATTTTTTAAACAAACAACAAATTTTTAACAAAAAGCATTTGTTTTTTATGAAGTTTGGTCAACGACCGTTAATGTCCAGGAATTTGAATCTGACTTCGATTTTTTAAAATTTTATAAATGAATAGCTTGACGGTAATTTAGAAACACGATTTCTACGAGAAAGAGCTGAGCGAGTCTTCAGACGAGCGTTACATGTGTTAATAGTACAGTACATTTATAGGCATTTTAGTAATTATCATCGTCTGATTAAATGATGGAAAGCAGACATTCCTGATATTTAATCTTCTTTTCGATGATCATTTAAAAAGCTTTATCTTAATAGTATTTTTTTTTATAGATATCTTCTACATATTCTGAGATTATCAATGAAGACAATTTTACTATAACGTTTAAAGTCTCTCAATAATTTTTTTAAAGAATTTCGCATGACATATCAATAGTATTTTATTTTCTTTTATAAGAAAGTTAAATCTTTAATTCAAGATAATAGATTTATTTCAATTTATCTTTATTTAAAAGAATTATTTGTCATACGAAGTATAAAATATTGCATGACAATTAAATTAAAAATTTGATTCCATCTAGTTTCTTTTTTCACTGATTAACTTCCATTAAACTTCTATTTTTAGCAGAGAGAGAGAGAGAGATTAAATAGTTCTTTTCTTTTTCTCTAAAATAATTCTTTTTATTTAGATTTTCTTTTTTGATATTTGAAATATATAGAAATTGTTTGATTAGAAAGACAATGTCTTCATTAATAGCTCGTTTTACAACTCAACCAGCTGTATATTATCTCCCATGGGTTTATGCTATAGGTTTAATTGGTAATATATTAAATGTAATAGTTTTTTGTCAATCGAAACTTCGTTCAAATAGTTGTTCAGTATATTTTATTTGTCTCTCATTTGCTCATCTTCTTATGCTTAATTGTCCATGTCTATTTCGTATTATAGCTGTAGCTACTAACTATAATGTATTTGGACGTATTGATATACTTTGTAAATTAAGTAGTTACTTAGATGTTCTCAGTCTTATTCTTTCACGAAATTTTCTTTGTTTGATTTGTATAAATCGATGGATTATTACATCATCAAATACATGGCTTCATAAATTAAGTTCACTTCAAACAGCTCGATGGGCTATAATTTTTACACTATTATTTTGGTTAATATTTAGTATTCATTCAGCTATTGGTTATAATACAGTTAGTGATACAGTATGTGCAAGTGCACGTGATTATATAATATTTTCTTCTATATATCATATTGTAACTGCTTTTGGTGCATTGATTATTATGATTATCTTCAGTATTTTAACATTGATTAATATGCGTCATATGGGTCGTCGAACAAATCCATTAATGATTGTTACTGCTCGTAGTCTAGCAGAAAGACAAGCAAAGAGAAAACGAGAAATTCAATTTATTCGTTTATCACTCCTTCAAGTTTTACTTTATATAATACTTAATTCTTTAAGAACACTTATGCCAATTGTTATGTATTATGTTGCTATTATACGTGAATCTTCGAGTAATGAACGAGAAATAATGTATTTATTCTTCTATTGGGGTACTTATTTACTTTATACATATGCAGCGGTAAGTATGATTAAACTTCTAATTCATTGGAATAGTTTAAAAAGTACAACTAGAATTCTAAACTAATCAATAAACACATATAATAATTTATTGAGATCAATCGAGACTGATTTCGAACAATTCATTTTTTTTTTAAGAAAACAAAAACTATCCTCATTAAAAAAAATGTTTTTCTAAAGATGAGATTATTAAAAAAGGATAATTTTTTCTTATCAATTCAATCTAGATTTATCATATATAATAATGATCTTGTCTTGTATATAGGTAACATCAATATTGTACACATTGGCTTCAGCTACTTTTCGTGAATTATGCATTGCAGTATGTAAACAATGTTTGATCACTAATCGACGACGCACTCAACACAGTAGAAGATAAACAGTGAACTTAATCTCGTTTGCTTCAAATGTGTCTGAAATATATTAATCTAAGATGTTGAACTATCATCGGCTCTGTTTGTTGTTGTACTTTCGATTTATTGTAGTTCGTGTAAAAAGTCCATGTATTCGATTATTTTTTGAATATCTCAAGAACTAAATGAGATAGAATCCTGTAGTTTTCACCAATACATGGTCATAATGGTAGTGCATTTTTTTCTACCGGACAAAACATTCGACAAATTTTCCTAGGCTCACTTAGCGAATCTCTTGAAGACTGCTTGATAACTCCAAAAGGTTTTATCATATGGTCTGCCATCTATTAGATTCTTACAATACAATCTTGAAATATGAAAAAGGACTACAAAAACATGGCTGTAGCTAAGAGCTCTAGTACGAGACTGCGAATACTGATCTCAAGAAAATAGGGCTTAACGATTGTAAAAAATAAGAACTGAAAATCGAGCTGACATCGGCAAAATCAGCCCGAAAGACTCAGTTAAATAAAGTTTCATTAGGTTAATTGGATAATGTTCATTTTTCCAGATATTGTCAGACGATTGAAATTTTTGGATGTAGGTAAAAAAAATGAAAATTGTCAAATTAGCTTGAAAGACATTTCATTTAGTTGAGTTTTTTCGTACTGATTTGAAATCTGTATTTACTTCATGACTAAAAGTTTCATTTGAATTCGAAAACCATTGTATGCCACCTAAAATGGCTGTGACACCAATAAAAATCAGTTTTCTCAGTACAGGTTAGAAAACCAAATAGATTTACACGATCGATTTATAGGTAGTAAATTGCATCCTATTCAAAGCACTACTATCAATAGAATTTTGGATCTAGAATTAATTCAATCAGTTATTTCCGCTCAGTTTTTGATGCTGAATGTGAAAAAAAGCAGCATCTTTCAAGTGTACTTCGTGTTTTTTCGACCACAAGGAAGTATTTGTTGATCAACCACTCTTACTCTATAAAATGATGTAAAAAAAGACGAAAAAAAACCTTTTACTCGACTTTTGTGCTGTTAGCACCTGATAAAAAGTATTTCTTTGAATTCATGACCATTACAAAACAAGAGAAGAGCCTACACAATGATCCAAATAAATGTAATAAAGAACTATTTCTCTATAAATTTCTCAATGATGTATGATAACAACACTTTTACCAGCCAATTTCAATTCATTGAACGGATCATTTGATCCCCAACAATATAACGGATATTCGATAGAATAAATAAATTACAGATTAAAACTAACAATAATCTAGGTTATCATTTAAAATTCTACTATTTGTGAATGGGTTTTAGTATAATGTATTAATTCTTGTTTAAAACCTTTTATTACAACGTACCACTGTCAACTATTGAATTTCGCTGAGAGACTTGATTTTATATGAACTCTCTCTCTTGTTTTTGTAATTGTATTTCTTAATTAAATAAACTTATCCTCACACTATTTTTTTCTTCGCTTCTATTACTGACTTTTTTGTTTAGAATACATAATAAAGAAGAATTCAGTTCTCTCTCTTGAAAATTTTTGATAACTGCTATGTTATTCAAGAGTTAAACTAGAGTATATGTGAAAGATGCAGATGTGAAAGGAAAAGATCCGTTGTGTTCTACGGCCACAAGTGTGCTTCTCTATCTGAAAAAATTGGAGTACTCACCTACATTCTCAAAAAGAAACACACCAGGAAAATGACATTCTTCGATCTTTCACATTTGAGATTGAATTTTATATTGTGAGCTTCTATGCTGCATATTTAAGTCATGAGAATATTAAGAAATGGTTTATTCTATAATAAGGATTTGCATGATGAGAACAGTCATATGCAACTCGACGCCAACTCATCATTTGATCGACAAATGCTTTTTAATGTTGATTCATATGTTCTTTTTCTCGTCACAAAAATAGTTTTTTCGATAAGAGCAATTTCGAAACCTATATATTTGATATCGGTGCTTTGGAGATGTATGTGTATATATATATAAAACAATATTATAGTTAATTCATTATCATAGATCCAGTCATTTTGAAATGTACAACACAGTTTTATTCATATTATTAATAGTAATGGTAGCTGCTGGCATGCCTCACACCAACACTTATTTGGAAACAGGTTTGAAGCTGCGAAGAAATGTAGAAATACCGCTAACTGCTCCAGAACTGATGAGCTATATTAACAATTTATATGCACTCAAAGTCAAAGACAGCAAACTCGATGGAAGAGCTATTCCGTTTCTGGTGGCAGCTGCAATATTAACTGCAGCTGGTCAAATCGGTGGAGCAATAGGAAATGCACATGGTAAGAATCCAGGTGCACTGTATGAAGCGATGTGTGGTGCTGGTAGTAGTTTTGGCAAACGTGATGCAAGACGCATAATTTGCAATTAATCAGTGTACTGGTTAAGCTTTAAAAAACCGATAAAATAAAAATTCATGTATTGAAATCAATGTATATATCGTGAATACTGCTAATAAGAGAGGTTATTACATGCACCTAAAATTTTCGTTCTTAAAGTTTCTTAATGAAGGCGATTATCAAGGGTTACTGAATAGTTGGATATGTGACTTCCATCTATTGCCATACTGATTATGAGATTTTATTTGGCATCGTAAAACAAAATCAAACCAAAAGGCATAATAGACCGTGCCGGGTAATATCATAAATAGGTTGTTACCTTATATTTCATTTTTAATATCTAGAAAGATAGAGCATGAAGTTCTGTACATTTATGTAAATTTATTCTGTTCTTTGTTGGAAGTGCCTGTAATTTCTTCTTTTATGAACCCATTATCTATTTTGATCAGGAGTTAAAAGTAAATTAAAGCTCAGGGTTTATATTGATTATGCAACACCTCTAAAATAGCCCTTTCATACAATGTTTTGATGCAAATGAACTTTGACATTATCCAAAGTTTTCTATAAATCATCGAGATGAATAAAGTCTGAGTTGAAGAAGTTTTTCATCATGAAAATTTTGTTGGTCATTACAAATAAACACAAAATTAAAAAAGAAAACAAAATCATAATAATAATAACATTCTTTAATTCTTATGAATTTTACTTAATATATTCGACCCGATGACGCTCATCGGTATGTCTCACTTTATTTTATTAAAAAATCAAGAGTAGTGTCACATATCCAAGATTTTGGCGATGCCACCGTGTCTGCTGAGGGAGATGCCGCATCTCCTTCGGGAGACGCCACACCTACATCCGGGAGATGTGGTCGTTTGTCATCGGAGATGTTAGATTTTCGCTAGAGATGCACATCCCTCACATTCGCACCCGCATCTCCAAAATCCTGGATATGTGACACTACTGATAGGTTTTGTTTTTTTAAAAGAAAAAAGTTTGATTTAAAGTCAATCATAATCATGAATTTGAACTTTTTTCATTCCTTTGTTCCATTTCAATGATTCGTTGTAGATTTGTTTCCATCGATACTCGTGTTGGATGTCCTTCTGAAAGAGATTTTTTACAAATTTCTAACGCTCTATTAAAACTATTTCGAGCATCAGTGAATGATCCTGTTGCAACTTGAATTGTAGCAATATTATTAATTAAAGAAGCTAATGTTAGTGAATCTGATGGTACACAACGTTCAAGAAGACTTAATGCTCTTGTAGCTATTTCAAGAGCTTGATTAGCATCACCAGAATTATAATGAATATTTGCTAATATAGCTAAATTTGCAGCTATATTCAAATCATTTCCAGATTCAAAAGAATCATTTAATTTTAACGCTTGTTGAGCATAATTAAGTGCTTCAGTTAAATTTTGTTGACCCCAATAAGCATTTGCTATTCCAATAAGACTATTAGCTACTAATATTTGATCAACAAGTGATGCTTTTTTTCGTATATTGAGTGCACGAGTATGGCATGCTATAGCCAAATCATATTCATGACGATTTTGATGAACAATACCAAGGCGTGATAAAGTATCGCTAACATCTTCACTTTTCTATGAAATATTTTTTTATAATTAATTTAATCCTTTTTTTTCATGAATTACTTTCTTACTTTTTCTTCAATTTTAAGTGCTTTTTTATAATATACGATTGCGGAATCATAATCACCTTTTTTTTCAGCATACAATACACCAATAGCTTTGAATACTCGAGCTGATTCAGGTTTTATTTGTTGATAAATAGTTATGGCTTCATCAATTTGACCATTTTTTGCAAGTTCTTGTGCCTGCATTTCTTCATTATCATATATTACCGATAAACTAGAATCAATTTTATGGAACGAACATTTTAAAAAATGTCAGCGTAAATTTTAAGGTAATGGTTTCCTACTTCCTCTCCTCACCCCTTACAGTCGGTTGCTGTTGAATACGATCAGACACGATATATATAAATCATTTTTCGACTTTCTTTCCCTCCATGGCTGAGTGGTTACGTTGTTCAACACTGTATTTGAACCTCTGCACTTTCAGCTATGGAACGACTCTGGCGAAGTCACCAGGTATGTGATTAGTCAGTATGTATGGGGAGCTCAATCGAGCTAATGGAAATGTCCTTGGACGTTACCCTATACTGAAAGATAGTCGAAACGCGAGGTATTCTCCTTCTTTTTCTTTAGACCATCGTTACAGTCAATTGTCTTCTTGTTAACAAATAAAACTTGATCAAAGTAGAATACTAATTAGAGAAAATTTTAGAAGAAGTAGTTAACACCAACTGAAGTTTCGAGTTATCTTGTGGCTCTCTCCTCAGGTTCGTTGCAAATGTATATCTATAAAATTAGAGTAATAACTTTTTAACTCGAAAGAGATTACGCTGACAAGGTTTTTTTTTATACAGATAGAACACAAATTTTCGTCCAAAAAGTAAATCAAATCTTTACCTAACTTCATTTGTTGATAAATCTGGTGATACAGATAACGGTAATGGTCGTTTTTGCAGTGATGGTAATTTCGTCGGAGGTTTTGAAGGAATTAAAAGTTGATTGAGTAGATTTTCTATACTTTCCGATTTATATTTCATTCGATATTCTAATGCTAGACTTCTTCCATCTTCATCTGCTGGTTCAATTTTTACAATAGATACTGATCCACGATTAACATATTTTACTCGAAAAACAGTGTAAATATCAAAAATTATAAGTGATGCCGTATCTTTTACAGGTAATTCAGCAATAGGAATTGATGTATTATAAGTTATTTTGAATAGAACTGGCATAAGATCAGGACGATGATCTGGTGAATTAGCAATTGCTAATGCTGTCTTTCTTGATTGATTACATAGAAGAAAACCTTTTGTACATATTAGTTTCCCAGTATAATTTGCTAATTTATCAAGATATTCATTTGTCATCTTCATACCTTTGTATAATTCACAACTTGATTTTTTATTTGATTGTTGTTGTATTAAACGAGATATATCAATAAGTAAAAATTGACAAATATTAAGAATATCAGTATTATAGGAATGAAGTGTACGACGAAGAAGACGTGATGGAAATGGAGAAATAAAACACCATTGTAAGGCATCATTTTTAGTATAAAATTGATTAAAATCATTGATTAATTGATGTAATTTTATATTTCCTCGATAATAATTTTCAGCCATATAAACAAGATTTTCTTTAGTTGATATAATTTTAGGTTTTTTTACTTTTATAAACTAAATAAAAAATATAATTTTTTTTTAAAATATTCTACACTTTTGTTAATTATTTACTTCTTCTTTCCATAATTGTGACCAAAGAAATATTCTCTCACGTTCAAATACAAATAATTCTATTTGTGTTCGTTCAAACCATTCAAGTGTATCTTTTAAAGCTGTTAATAATTCTTCAAAATGTGCATATATACCATATAATTTTGGAAATCGATTATCAATTTGTCCGTGAGAATTAAAAATAAATATTGCTTCAATTTTATGTATATTATGAATTTCTTCAATTAATTGTTTATCATCAGATGAAGAAATAAAAAAAATTCGATTTTTTGAAGTTCGTAATACATCAAGACAAGTAATTATATCTGTATAGATTTGAATATCATCATTTATTGTTCGAAGTGAACCAATTAAATGTGATGTTAATTGAGAATAAAGATCAAGAAAAATAAAAAGAATATTTTCATAATCATTATTAATAAATGAATATTTATCATCAGATATTAATTCATCAATTGAATGAACAATAGGTAATGAAGAACGAATAGATGTTTGATTTATACCAATTCCTGATGGTATTTGAAAACGAGTTACTGATTCACGTCGTCTATTTGGTGTACCTCCATCACTAAGACAAAAAAAACGATTAGATTTTATACAATCAATATGCATCTCTAATAACTATTATTTATTATGAAATGAAACTATTCTAGAAAATAAATTTTACTCACTCTATTCTATCAACAAGAGTGTACATGTTTGGCGACGACATAATGTAAGATTGTATTTTCGGTATTCGTTTACTTATGTGAGTAAAAATTAAATGAAAGAAAAATATCGTTGCACATACTCATAAGAACAACAAAAATTCTTTAATGTTTTAAAAGCTTTTTTTCTTATCATCTAATAATGACATTTAAAAATGCCGATGAAAGAATTTCTTTAAGTATTTTTTAATTCTATACTTTTTCAGATTCGTTTTTTTAATATTTATTATTTTTAGATTTATTTTCGCTAGATTTTTTTTGTATTACTAGCATCGATTAACATCGGTTTTTATTCGGTTTGTATAACATGGGTCTTATATAAGTGATTCACTGCTATTTTCAATTAATTTAAAATATATTTCAACAGTTCGATTATCAATAGATATATATATATATCATTAACGATAATATGTAATTGCAAAGAAAGATAGTTTAAAAAAAAAACATTTTCTCATAAAATTAAAATCTTAAACAAAATTTTCGATAAATATAAATATGAATTTGGACCATTGTACTGTTCCATTTGAGCAATACGTTGTATATTATTTTCCATTTGTATTCGTTTTAAATGTCCTTCAGGATGAATACTTTCATAAATTTTTAATGCTTTTATAAAACTTAATTGAGCTTCTTTCAATAATCCAACATTAAATTGAATAACACCAATATTATTAAATAGTGTAGCTAATGTACATAAGTCATTTGGTACAGAATATTCAAGTAAATTTATTGCTCGTTTAGCTATATAAAGAGCTTGATTACTATCACCAATATTATAATAAATATTAGCAAGTACAGCTAAATTTGCAGCAATATGTGAATTATTATTATTAGATTGAATAGATTCATTTAAAATTAA
>JAJEKB010001426.1:1364290-1385393 GCA_022393335.1 Macrotrachela quadricornifera | reverse complement strand
TGAATGGAATAAACCAAAAGGTTCTCATGTATTTTTTCAATAATACATGAGATGTTATTATGAAAAGAAAAGAAAAAATCCAAGAGAAAACACCTCGAAAGTTACCTGATAAAACAAAAGAAAGTAATATCTATAGCGACCATATGAATAATACCCATACTATGATTCATCCTGTGGTACGTTGTAAATACGTGCCATAACACTAATAGGATTACAATAAAGGAGAAAAAAATGACTTTTTGTAGAATAGTATGGTAGAAGACATATGATCTTTGCATTCAAAAAACTTGGATAAAACGAGAGATAATGTAAGTGACCTGGATATTACCCACGAAAAAAATTTTTTAGTAAAACCGCTGCTAACCGTGGTTTCATATACAACGGTTACTAGTGGTTCCAACAATCGCGATGTAGATGCTCATAACCGCGGTTCCGTATACAACGGTTACGAGCGGTTTCAACAATCGTGTTGTGGATGCTCATAACCGCGGTTTCATATACAGCGATTACTAGCGGTTCCAACAATCGCGGTGTAGGTGCTCATAACCGCGATGTATGATACTGTGATTGTTAACGGTTTCAAATGCCTCAGTGTACCTCTTGAATAACCATGATCTGAGATACCCTGAATTATAAGTCAGATAGATAGATAGATAATTAAATACTATAAGTAGTAAGGAAAGATATTTTTAGTTAATTAACTAAATATTTATTATATTGGTATTCTTCCTTAAAATTAGATATATATACATATATTTATTGATTTAGTGACGTTTCGTCAACGATGTTAATTTCACCAGACTATTTTCTTATGTGAATATTCTTAACAAAATTATAGATAACATATATTTTTTTGACTATATTGCTAGTGGAACGAATGAAATAGTTATAAAAACAAAATCTTCGTCCAACATCATCATCTTGTTCGTTCCACTATGTATGAAACAAAATTTAAGGTGAAACCGCTGCTTACCGTCACGTTTTAAAACTCATCACGATTTTTTGATGGCAGACCGTGGTATACCAAAAGGGACTGCGATTTCTCTCAATTTTTTCAAATGTGTTAATTAAAAATCGCGGCGATCGTGATCGTGGCCGCGGTATTACATATATCGCTTGAATGCTGTCCCAAGAACCGTGATTTATGCGCCTAAAACTTCGGGCGTATATATTGGTTCATTGTGGTTTCATAAACCGCCACAGATCAGTTCGTAATTGTGGTATTAGATTTTGCAGATTAACGGACTTTATACCACCCCGAATTCGATAGCGATTGGACGTCTGGTATCGCGGTGACCTAGTTAATAACCGCGATTTCAGATATCGCGACTTTCAGCGGTTTTGAAGTACCGCAGTACAGTCACCTGAAAACGCGGTGTCTTAAGTAACATAAAACGTGTAAGGACAAAGAGAGTATTGTGCCCCAGTTTTTCAAAAATATTCCCAGCAATCCTACGAAAAAAATTTTGAGAAACTCCTGTTTTCTCAGAAGTACCGCGGCTTTCGGTGAATGCGGTGCGATCACAGGTAACCGCGGTTGCAGATACCGCGGTGTACTTATTGCGGAACAGTGGTGTGAGATATCGCTACTCTTAGCGGTTTTTGATACCGCGACTTCAGACATCACGATTTTAAGCCGTTCTCAACAGATAGGTAAATGTGTAGTTGACTTGATAGTTAGACAATTACTCAGATAAAAACATACACAGATAGTTAGTTAGTTAAATAGATGGAGAGATGGAGAGATAGAGAGATAAATAGGCAGTTAGTTAGTTAATTAGATAGGCGGTTGATTAGTCAGAGAGATAGACATTTAGTAAGATCGATAGATAGTCAGGTAGATAGATAGATAGGTAGATAGGTAGATAGATAGATAGATAGATAGACAGTTAGTTCGATAAATCGACAGATGGATAGAAAATAGGCCGATAGACAGATGAATAGATAGTAAGCAGTTAGATAGATAGATACTTCAGTCGATGAATGATTTATCAGATACTTCAGTCGATGAATGATTTATTAGATACTTCAGTCAATGAATGATTTATCATATACTTCAGTCGATGAGTGATTTATCAAACACTTCAGTCGATGAGTGATTTATCAGATACTTAGGCAGATAGTTAGGTAGATGGATTAATAAATTTATAATTAAAGATATAGATAGATGGTTTGTTAAGCAAAAAGATACTTACGAGGGAACCACCCGAGGTGTAACTTCTCGTTTTCGTTCGTTCATATATCATTTAGTAGGGTATATTGAAGTAGTAAAAACCCTAAAGGGATTTTTCCTCAATCCTCTTCTTTAAAAAATTATGGCCTTTTTTCTATACTAATTTTTGCTGTTTCTGTATAAGCTGAAAAATAAATAAATTAAAAATAAAATAAAAATAACTAAAGAGACCTAGGTTTTTTGGCTTTGAATCGACCAACAATTTGGATATGAGCATCTGTTTACACCTATCCAATTGCTGGCGCCATCTGGTATTCAATGATATAACATTAGATAAAGAATTAATCTGGTGATATATTATATATATGTATGTACAAGAATCAACATCTCATAATTTGAGTACTATGTAAATAAGACTTTTATATTTCAACCAGCTATAACTGATTACCATTGGGATAAAAAAAACATTCTTTGTTGTATCGATCCGTATATCGAATTTGAGAAAAATTCATACTTCTGTCATCTTTTATTCGTTTTAACTTGTGTATATATTGTAAATAATCATGATAAATTCTCATCGTGTAGCCGAACTGTTAAGTAATTTAGTTTCTGAACAACTATCATTGAGCGATCATAATACTACAGCTAATAATCGTGATGAAGAAGTTGCTAAAGGTCTATATAATCAAATCGAGTCAATTCTTGAGAGTACGAATTACTCTTTCGAAACAGAAAATACTATTGATTTCAATGACGAGTCGAATGTTGAACAATCGGAAGAAGACGAAGAAATCGATGATGACAACGAAGAATGTGATGACACCTTTATGGAAGTGGACAAAGGTAAAGAAAATAGTTTTTTTAATCAATTCTCTATCGAATACATGCGAAATGCAATCGATTTTTATGATGCAATTGATGAAAAAACAGGTAAAAAACAACATTCATGGAAATCATTCCAGCACCGATTTCAAAATGTTAAACGACGAAATTATATCGAACGGTTTCGAAAATAGTTGGAAAATGATGGAACAAAACAGCAAAAGCTTGATGCAATAGATAAATTTACACATGAAAAATTTATAAAAGCACGTTCTGAATTTCTATGTGTTCACGACATTGATTTGAAAAGATGGGCTTTACAGAAAGCCAGAGAAATTAATGACAAAACATTCAAAGCTAGTGAGAATTGGGTATTTCAATTCAAAAGTCGACATGTTTTATGCAGCCGAAAAGTACCGAAACTTGTCACACAAAGAGAAATACTAGATTCTGATACTATTAATGATTCAGCAAATAGTTTTGTAACTAAAATTAAAAGTCTTCTTTCCCGTTATCGAAGAACTAATGTTCTGAACACAGATCAGAGTGGTGTTAAAATTGAAATGGTAGGCAATCGAACACTGTCTTTTAAAGGTGAAAAGAATACTCTCGGAAAAGTTCGATCTTTGTTTAACACATCTCATAGCTACATTGTACAATTTATTATTTCATTAGCTGGTCAACCTGTTGATCCTTGCTACTTATGCTTAAAAGGAAAAAAAGGTCATATGTCAGACATTATAAAAAAGAATCTATTTCAAACATCAAATGTGATGATTACTTGTAGTGAGTCAGGGAAATTAACATCATCTCTGGTAAAATATTGGATTGAAAAGGTACTACATCCCGTAGTTCGAATCGAAAAAGTCTTGTACTATTGGATGTTTGGGGTGGTCAAACGAACGAAGAATTTCACTCCAAAATGAAACATCTTCGAATCGAAATTATTCCTAAAAAAACAACATCGATGATTCAACCATTAAACATAACATTTAATCGACAGTATAAACATATTCTTCGTACGATATTCGATCACGTTCGTTTACATGATATAAACTGTAACCTGTCAGAACGTAATCATATAATAAAATTAACATCGTTGCGCTATAACCAATTATGTTCAAAGAAATTCTCTGTCATGAATCAATATAGCTGGTTTAAAGGTGGTTATCTCGAAAATAATCCAAGATCATATAAAAATGTTGAAGAAACATGTTTTCGTTTTCAAGATTGTTCTTGTCACGATAATCAATGTAGTAACATTCCTTTAATACCATGTAGCTTCTGTGAAAAAGTCCTATGCTTTTATCATTTTTTTATCTTATACCATATTCACTAACAATTGAAAATTTTTTTTCTGGAGCTTTTCTTTTGTGAACTTTTATGGATTAATTTTATTTGAAAATAATAAACTTGGGAAATTTCTTAAAAATATATTTTTTCAAAATTTCTTAACTCAGAGTAGTCTTCTTATCGAAAGAATTTAAAATTTAAGCTGTGCTTTCTTTAAAAAAGCTTTGATACGATTGGATAGGTGTAAACAGATGCTCATATCCAACTTGTTGGTCGATTCAAAGCCAAAAAACCTAGGTCTCTTTAGTCATTTTTATTTTATTTTTAATTTATTTATTTTTCAGCTTATACAGAAACAGCAAAAATTAGTATAGAAAAAAGGCCATAATTTTTTAAAGAAGAGGATTGGGGAAAAATCCCTTTAGAGTTTTTACTACTTCAATATACCCTACTAAATGATATATGAACGAACGAAAACGAGAAGTTACACCTCGGGTGATACCCTCGTAAGTAACTATTGTAGTTATTTTACTTTAGTTGTGTAACAACAATATAGAGTAAATATCCCACCTCTAATCAAATCTATCATAGTTTTAACGCAAAATTGCCGTCTCTTCATTTGACTGGGATCATGATCGGCATCGTACCCTGTTTATGCAACTTTCCTCCCCCTACTTATCTAGTAAAAAAAATCCACATCTTTCTTCTGATGACGAGAAAACATTTTGGAAAATGAAGGAAGGAAAGGAAAAAAGCGAGAGAAAAAAAAGAGAGAGAAAAAAAGAGAGAGAAAAAAGAGAGACGTTAGTATAAAAGAATAGTCATTCTGATTTCTCATGTCACATAAATCACCTTCATAGCTATTTTATCACACGTATCATTATCATGGCATCCGCTGAAGATTTTCCCACGTCTAATAATGAAAACAAAAAACGACTCGAAGAAGAAGCAAAACTTATAGCGTACGCTTTAGCTGCTTCATCGACCGATTTACTTCCACCGGTGAGTAGTTTTTATTTTTATATCTTTATGTAACTACTTTTGTTCGTAATTCATTATGCAAGAAACAAGATGATGATAAGCCTACTGAAGTGAGGCCTTCATCAATTGATGAAGGAGCTGCCAGCATTTATATTCCAAAGGAACCCACGGAAGTTACAGAAGCATCAGCTGGAGCACAGCAACAACATAGGCCAACGTTGTACACTAATAGAAAGTTTCGTATTCATTTGGGTACACGACCTGGTTCTTGTCCGCCAGAACGGCTTACATATGAAGATATTCGATGGCGTCATGAAAAGCTTATTATTTTACTCAATCAACTACGTGCCAAGCTGACAAATACAGGAATGAAAGAATATTTATTCGAAATTCTTCTCAGCGATGCTGTTTCCACCACTGAAAATTGGGGTATCGAACCATACGCATCAATAATTTTCGAATCATGCTCACGTGTGGGCGTCGAAGGTGTGGCTGGTATTATCGGTCGTATTTTTCAACAAGACGGTATCGGAATTTTTGATGAAGGCGATGATTATTCGAATGCGCCTCTTGGAAGCACCGTTGATGAGCACTATTATATTCATCGTTTTTTTGCCATATCTAGGTCAGACAATCTTCCTATTTCTAATGATGATGCATGCCAAATAATGACGGCTATTCGAAAAAAATACCCACTTTTATCGGGACAGTTCGGCCAATCAAATCAAACGATAGAGCTTCATGACTTCGGCGATTGTTTCAATGAGCAAACAATCGAAAGTCTCGAGTCAATTGTTCGGCACATTATCATAAGAGGTCAAAATGATTCTTACACAATCACAGAAAGTAGAGTCAAAAGTAGACTCTTGGAAGACAGAAAATATGGTGATGCAATCAAAGAGGCAGATTTAGAGATTTTGGATTCGTTTATTCAACTTGCTCATGTATTCGCCACCCTGTATCCCAAACCTCCTGTAAGAAAAAGAAATATCACATATTAACATCTGTTTAACCTGTTTTCATGGTCAAAGTGCAAACATTTTTTTTTCGATCAAGTTCTATTTAGCCTTATATAAGTATAATTGTAATTGATTTATATATAGACAAGAAGAACAACATAATATTCATGCTGATCTTCTCCTATATAAAGGAAGAACTTTTTTAGTTTGATGTGTGGCGAGTAGGGCATATATTTTGCCAATAAACAGCTGCACAACAGAGACCGAAACGAGTCAAAAAATGTCCAACTCGACTCGACTCGGCTTGGATCGAGTCGAGTTGCCAAGTATCGATTGAAAATCGAATGTTTAGAAGTGCATTCGTAATATCAAGAATGAAAAGAAATTCAGACACACACCTCATCCATATCATAATGTTGAAATACCCACATCAGACCTTGAGGAAAGGAAACGATAAGCTTCAGGAGATTGCGATAATTTCTTGGCAGTAGTATTTGAGATTCAGAAATCTCAGGTATTTTTTCTATGTCTTCCCATTAGAATCTGGTCTTTGTCGGTCAACAACGATTGGAAGTCATAGAAAAAGTCCTTCGCTCTCTTCATTTGATGTATTGCTTACTTTCTATCGATTCTCTGTGAGAAACAAAAAATCTTCTACGGGTTTTCCACTCGACTTCAGCTTGGAATTATTGTTTGGATTCATTCTGAACCATTTCTTGCACGACTTGGGCAATACTGCAGGTCGATTTTCTCTGCCCATAAATGCTCAAAGCCTATTCGAAACAATCCTATTGCATGGAATGGATAACACATTTCATCAATTCCAATATTCTAAATGTAATCAAACATTTGATCACTTAAACATCCACTCTGCTTTGATCATCTTTTTGCGATAAATAATGAAAGAATGCAATACATTATAAAATCTGTTGCACATCGCATACTAATCACTAACATAGCCTGATGATCAATCACGTCATTGCATTCTAATTAATCTTTGAACAGTCAATAATGCATGGAGTACAATGAAAGCTAGTGTATATCATTCAATGTACTTTATCTAGCGTCGTCAGTTCATCGCTATCTATTCATTTTAATGCTTTGTTCAGCCTATTCATTGAAATGAATTGACAGTGTTTCATCTCAGTTTGTCTAACAATGACGATGACTAATACTGAGAAACAAATGGTAAAATTATGAAGAAATTTTTAAAAAGTCGAGTTCTTCAAGTCAAACTCGACTCGACTCGTTTTCGCTTTCTGGTATATATATCGATTGCAAAAAGGATCTTATTACTTTGTTACTGCTTATATAAAAACAAAAACAAATAATAAAAAATCAACATGAAAAAAAGTTAGATTAATGATTTAATACAGATTAAAAAGAATGCTTAGAGTATGTTTTGTTATTGGCCTTTTTTATTTTCGTAAAAAATGAAGTGATAGTATATGGAATTAAAATTGAAATTAAATAGAAATCGCGCTACAATAATTTCCATTAGAGGCAGCATCATTTTCATAACAAACATTACTAAAATTAAATTGAGAATAAAGTGATGATAATGAAGATTTAATAGCACTATCGATCCAAGCTGGTGGAGCAAGATAAAATGCTTCACCTACTAAACTGATCTGATGTTTTTCAAATCTTGTCATTGGTTTTAATGCCCAACTAATAATTTGTTTATTTGTAACATTACTATTTGATTTTTGAAAATGCCAAGCTCCAGACCAAATATTAGTAAATGTTTTTGTTGGTAATGGTATTTCAATATCAACAAATAATGTTCTTAATCCTCTTAATAATTCATCAATTAAATCTTTTTGTGATGAACGATGAATTAATGTTGACCAAGTATCGATACATAATCCATCATCATAAACTGTTCTTGTTATATTTTGTTCTCTTTTTTGTGGATGTCGAGATAATATTTCAAAAAAACTAATACAATTTTGTTTTGTCCACGCACGATCAATATTTGTATTTGATAGATTCGTTTTTTCCCACCATCGTTCAGGCCAATAATTCATTATAACTACTACTTTAATTGGTAAAATTGATTGAAAATGTTTATTTGATTTAATTTCTTGAATAGTTAAACCATTTATATTTATCAAATCATATGGAGGTATTGCTATAATTAATTGTTTTCCATAAATTTTATATTTTGTTGTTTCAACAGAAAATATAAATTCATTATTTGTATTTTCATCAATTTGAATAACTTCTTCATTTAAATAAAGTCGAACATTATTTAATGTTGTTGCTTTATCAATCATTCTTTTAGCAAATTGAGATAAACCTTCATTAGGATAATAAACATTACCATCTAGACGTGACTGTTGTGTTGAAATGTCTATATAAAAATATGCATCTACATTTTGAAAAACGCCTCGATGTCTAAATGCATCTTTTAAGTATTCTGTTGCTTCATCACCAAGAAGATAACGACAAAATGAAGTGAAATCCGCAAAATTATACACATTTAATGGATTTTTGTTATATTCATTGAATAATTTATTCCATAATTGACTTAAAGCATTCAATCCATTTGAACTATCAGTACAATTTAATTCAATGTATGATTTTAAACACATTTCATTTAATGATGTATACAGTTTTCCACGTGCTTTTATAAGAAATGTTTGATAATCATATTGATAATAAGAAATATTTAATTCATCTGCTAATTGTTTAACAACAGGTTGTAATTCATAAAATCTCATACCTCCCATTGGTGCAATAGGACTAGTAGAATAGGCTTCGGGAATATTTCCATTATAATCAATATCATAAGTTCGTCCTCCAACATGATTTTCACGTTCAAATATACATAAATTATTCTTATGAATAGGAGCTAATCGATATGCACTATGAGATCCACCTATACCAGCACCTAAAATTATCACTGGACAATCCAACCTATACAGAAATAAATTCTGCGAAGTTTTATAAACTATCTTACAAAAAAAACATAAGGATCATTATTTGATTAGGTACTAATAATCACATCGATTTCTCATTATTTTCTTTCGTCATGATCAATAGAACCTTAGATTTAAAAATATGAAAATCGTGTATGAACCTGGTTTTATTGACGATCGTCGTTGTTGATATTGTATCTCCTATAGTCAAAAATAAAAATTATAAAGTCTTGTAAAATTCTCTTCCTAAAAGATTTTTTATATATCTTTATAAATGATAGGTGAATACATCAAAACAAGTATCAAGAGAATAGGTCAAAGATATAATAAGTTTATTTTTTTTTCTATTTTCAAAATTAAATAATCCGTATATCGCTATGAAATTTTCAATAAATTCACTAAACTTGCAATATTAACTTAGCTGATCCTCCGATCCTTAGATTAAAAAAGAATCGTACGATTAATAAATACCTGAAAGAATTTTTAATGAACAAATATTCAATTGTACAGACGATGGTTGATTAGTTCTAAATGGTATTATAATAGTAAATTGTTTGTAAATTAATCGAATTTTTCTTTGTATTGTTCTTAAAATTTGTTGCCATTGATAAATTGTTTTATATTTTTCAATAGATATAATAGAAAAATTAAAATTAAGTAAAACATTTGAAAATGTTGAACCATCTTCACATTGAATTGAATTTGTTTGTCTAAAATAGTATAATTATATAAAAGAATAAATATTCTTTTTTTTTTATATTAACCTTTTTATTCTTTCAATTGTTAATGAAGTAAAATTATATGAAATAATTGATAAAATAATATCTTGTAAATTATAAATTTGTCTAAACTGAATAAAAATAAGAATTAGATTATTATTTCATTAAAAAAGAAATGATATAAATACTTGTTGATTTAATGTATTTATATCTTCGATTGTAAATGATGTTCCATTTGATAAATTTGTTTTATATATAACAGATATTAATGTACTATCTTTTATGATAAATAAAGCAGAGAAATAGAGTTTAATAAAGAAAATATTTGAGAAAAAATACTTTGATTGAGAATAGGATAAATGGCATTATTTTGCAGATAAATTGGAATAAGTGAAAGAATAATGATACATATACCACCGAAAAGAATGGTAAAAGCAATACATATACCAAATATTGATGTAGATAGATTTTCTATTATATGTCTAAAAAATATTTTATGTACACTTTTCAGAAAAATTATAATTGTTTATTATTTCAAATCAACTAATAAATAGTTATAAAAATGACTTTTTTCATAGACTAAAACTGTAGAAAATTATTTTCAAAGATCATAAATCAAATATTCCAAAATAGAAATATTTACCCAAACATTGATCGTGCATCTCGTTGTTTAAGATCAAAATCATTTATAGAATCCATAAGAAAGATTCCTTATTTATTGTAATAATATCTGAAATATTAACACAATCAAAAAACATTTATAATAGGAATATAGATATACAAAGATTCTTATTTATCAAAGCTATTTTTATATAATGTGCTTAGTTAGTTGTTTATTAACAATTGAAAACAACACATTTATATAAATACTCAAGTAATAATTATATATTTTCTTTCATCAATTAAAAACCCTATTAAACAAGAGTCACAGCAAAATGAACAAATTATGTTCAGTTGATTTATGATAAGTATATCAGTCGTATCTCATTCATAAAAAGCAATGTGTATTATTCTTATCATTCTCATTTGATCTTTGCCGTTTGACGATCAAAGTCAATATTGCATTAAAAAGCAAAGAATGAAATGATTTAATACGTATGCATTATGAAATATTAGTTTTACCTTACTTTTCAAGGATCAATCATGCACATATCCACATACACAATAAAAAGAAAAGAAAGAATAATATGTAACATATTTACTCTGCCTTCATCTGTTTAAATAATAATGAAACAGACATATATATCGATAGTTTATAAAAGCAAAAAAAAAGATTGATATCGTTCATCTAATTTAGTAATCATTTATGTATATCTATGTATATGAATCTAATGAAAACTTAAGAGTGTCCATGAGAGATCATCATTCAAAACAATAAGGATTGGTTGTCGAAAAATCTTATTTTTTGAAATGAAGTAGCTAGTTTGAAAGAGCGTAAAATATTACTCAGAAGCTCAAAGTTTTATGATTTTTTGACTAAGTCTTCAAGTACTTCGACCACTCATTTGTTTGATTACGAAGTATCAGGTTATCAAAATCTATAGGGTTTTGATCACAAAGAATTGATCAAAATTATTATCAAATTATACCAATCGATAGAGCAAAAGATACTCTACAAAACCCTATATTTCATCTATCTTACTATGCACTTTCAATGTTGAAAAAATTTATTATAATAGGTGAAATCGATCATTCTTTAGAGTTTTTTCATTTTTAGCTCTTTTATGTAGTTAGTTTTCAAGATCCTAAGATGAACTTTATACAATTTGGTAGAGCATGAAAAGGCACATCTTTTGATAAGCAAAATAATGGCTCCAAAACACTAGCAACATCCCAAAAATTCCATGACAATGTTTTTGTTATTCTCATAAAAATCTATTCTTCAAATTTATTAATCAAACTTTTGAAAATGTGATTAAATCATCATCTTCTCATTTTATCTATTGTTGATATTCCAATAGAAAAACAAAAAACATCGAAATCAATGTATTTCTTGATGTATCATTTGCGTGTCTCAACTAAAAGATCTTCGTTAAAGTTTTGCTTGCAAATCAATTAAATATATTTCACAATTTTCTTTTTGTAAAATACTACGAGCATACGTCATCATAATATGAGCTTTGTGATTGTTATCTATTGTTATACAAGTTTATATCGATTTTTTATAATTTTTTGCATCACACTGGTTTTATACCATAGCTATTGACTATAAAGTTCCTAGATGATTTGATATTAGTAATAATCCATTAGTGATCGCCTTCCTGATCATAACGTATTCTTTTTTTTATTATCTTTTGAATAAATTGAAGTATTGATGTATGAATTATAAAAAGAAAGAACTATCGAATTTTTCGTGTCAGGAATTATGTACGCGTTTGACGGCAAGCAAGTAAATAGTAGTGCTATGCAATACTTCATGTCTTATTTTATTCATAGCTCTCCTCGTATAGTTTCATCTGTTTCATCAATGTATTTTATTTCTTTCTTTTTTTTTATTATATTCAGATTTAATTTCCAGCATATGTGTTAGGATTTATCTTGATAAAAAATATTATTTATTCTTCTGTATTAGTTGCAGTGCCATTCGTCTCATTTCTAGTGTATCAATGTTGAGGTTTTACTCTATGATCTAGGTTTCTTGTAACGAAGAACAAATAATTTTTACACATTTTTTGGGATCTTCTAATGTGGATATCTGTGAATTGTCGATCTAAACTAGAACATCTGTTGCTTTTGACGGGTTACTATGACTTACAATCAAGTAATTTGTATAATCGAACAATTTGCTCAAGTCATTGAAGTTGGTTACTTGCTTTATGGTGCTGTAAGAACAATTGCAAGGGTAAAATATCAGAGATCAGATTGTTATGATTAACTGATTTAACTAATTTTCTGGATGAAAATCAATTTAGCAAAAAACTAATATTTATTAACAAATATTTGAGCATGTTGCTTATTATTTTATCTATAACACGACCTAGATAAGTTGGAGGTTAGTTAAACGGTTTTGTAGGCTTTTGGGTCTAGGATCCTGTGGATTATAACACTAGCCACTGATATTTTTTGAAATATACATTTGATAAAAGGCTGTCCAAAAATAGTGACGGCCATTCAATAATCCTTTATAAAAGGATTATTAAACTTTGTTTCTATGTAGTTTGATAGAGAAAAGAATGCTCAATTATTTTATGCCATTTGATCATGCTTCAACTAGTATCATAATAATACACTTTTAATAAAATCTCTTTTATTAGACTATATACTGGTTGTACTATATCTAATAGGTGTGCAGATTAGATGGCCATACTTTGTATTTCAACTTTAATTATTCAATACTATGTATTTAAAAAAACAGATATACTAGTGCTTGTTTTTATTAACATTTTTCTTCTTCATCACTTATTTTTTCATTTAAGTTAAATAGATAAGAATAACAGAAGTCAACCTATCCATTCTTCTTTAAAACAGATGAAACAATCACATTGTTTTCAAAATAAGTATGTTTCTAACGATGGAGGTATTTAAATTGCCTGTGAGAAAAATAGTATATATTCAGATCAGATGGAAGCTTTCATCGCCAAACAAACAATGTTAATATATGAGCTGCCCTTGGTTTGCCTAGAGGAAGATATTTAAATATTAAGGTATGTAAAATTCAGGTATAAAAATGAATCAAGAAAGATTTTCTCCTCTATTATAAGAATGAAATATAGTATTGTTCGGAACGATTATGAAGTTTGTGAGGACTCTCTTTCAAATGGTCCGAATACCCTTATTTTTTGTCCTTATAATAGAGGCGAAAGCCTTTTCTGATTCATTTTTGTACCTAAATTTCATATACCTTGAAATTTAAATATTACCCTCTAGGCAAGCCAAAAGCAACTAATATTTTAACCTTGTTAGTTTGATAATGAAACCTCTCATTTGGCTCGAATATGTCACATATTTTTGCTTATCAGTACAAACGCCTCCATTGTCAGAGATCAGAAAATTTTCAATAGTACTGATCTTTAGTAAAGAATATATGATCTGTTACTGATATTATTGTTGTTCTATATGATTATTCTCGCACTGAAGTTTGTCCTTTACTTTACTTTTCTACATGATCATAATTTGCATCAAGTTCACTATCTAATCGAGTTATACTATAAGAGTTTTATTTCAGTGTAATTTATGTCATATAGAAATAAAACTCTTATATTGTATTTTTATCTCGTAATAAAGTTAATATAAAGTATGGATATGTGCTTATTTTAAAGGAATCACTTTATATACAACACACTTGTAAATATCATTTATTTAAACTAAGTGCTCTCTTTTCCATTAAGCTTTTCTTATCACTTGATCAACTCAGAGCTGATACGCTGGTAAGATAATAAAAACAAAATACTATTTACATTACATTAACATCTGAAATCTTGTTTTTTATCAAAATTTACAACGACTGATAATAAATCTATGTAGACATAGTAATAAATTAGAAAATCTACATTACATATATTGGCAGATTACTTGAGGAATAAAGCAGTATAACAATGAAATACCTATCAGTAACTTTCATATTATTACTATTTATCTGTGTTGTACGATGTCAACTGAATATCAACGAGAAATCCATAAGAATTTCTCAACTAGACTCAAAACAACAGCTAGACAAACTTCATGCTACCGTTTCAAAATTGAACTCCAAATCGACAAAGAAATCTAACTCAAACAAAGATGAACTTCATAGATGCATTGCCGAATGCCGTTATGAAAAATCATTTTCAAGTCAACTAGATTTGCCTTCGGTTTGTGCGGAGAAAATATATTCTTATGCTTGCATAGTGACAGTGGATATTTTTTATGGTTCAAACACTTATCGGGTATCCTTTTCGACATTTGACTCTGAGAGTGGTATCGACACCAGTATTCTAACTAGTATTGCACTACAGACGACGATGATTTTATTTGCTGATTCGGA
This sequence comes from Macrotrachela quadricornifera, assembly GCA_022393335.1. Taxonomy (NCBI): domain Eukaryota; kingdom Metazoa; phylum Rotifera; class Eurotatoria; order Philodinida; family Philodinidae; genus Macrotrachela; species Macrotrachela quadricornifera. Next base: position 1,370,559 of record JAJEKB010001426.1, on the reverse strand, counting down.
TGTATTTGTGTATAGATTGGCCTTTGCTTGCTTTGTTGGTGATGAATGTGATTGGAATTATGTACGTCAAGTAATCAATAAATTTATTTCGATAGATTATCAACCTTTGTCCAATTCTCTGGCTCCGTTATTATACAACAGTGCAGAGAACAGTGTTAGTCAGTGTTATTCATCAAATAATCCAGTAACTTGTACTAATGGTTTATGTACTTCGACTGTTAGTGAAGGTGCATCTACGAATCGTACATGCCTTATATCTCCATCTTTCGTTGGTATTGATATAAATCGTAACCGAATTTTTCCAGGACCAAACATTCTCGATGAAGATCACTTTTTCTATGCTTGTAATCGAGATCTCTGTAATAACCCGAGTATAGAAACCTCAATACAATCAATTATTCAAAATCATTATTTTTTGCTAAATGTAATTCATCCTTCATCACCTAATTCATCAACATCCACTACAACATCACCTGTTATTGTAATTATCACTCTCGTAATGATTCTTTTATTCCAGCAAACACCAATTGGAATCTTGTTTCTATCTTTTTAATGACCTACGTTGCATTGATGTTGTCTTCACCAACATGCGAATTAGCATAAAACATTTATAATGTACTCTTTTCGAATATCGACTGTACATGATTCTTATTAATGAGATATGAAATGGTGTTGCCTAATCTGATGACTACTCTCTAAAGAATTTTTACTGTTTGCTCAAAAAAAAACTAAAAGCACTGTCGAAAAGATGTTAGAATCGATAAAACTATCACGAGTCTATAGATTGTGGTAACTATTTTCATCCTCAAAAATAGGGCAGTCAGTAGAGGATCATGTTAGGACATATTATTTGTTATTCTTTGTGCAATAGCAAATTTTTGCCGTACAAGCATTATAAACGGACTAATTTCAGACATTGAACACAGTCTGACTTTTAGGGTATGTTTGAAAACAGAAGAGCGTTCCACTATTCTTTCATCGTATCATATAGAAACCCGATGCTAAAATAAGTTTAAACCAGATCAGAAGAGAGAAATTTGTTTTGAATCTCTTGTACTTTGTGATAAAACTCGAACGCATCGAAGTAGTGTTTCATCCGATAGCATACATACCTGATATTCTTATAAGTATCAATTAACGAAAAATGATTGTAAGACAACGATTTTTCCATAAAATGGGAATGCGATCGTATAGTTTCCAATGTCATCATCTCCACTAGCCATGTTATTATAAGTGTGCATTATTAAGAGTGATTTGGAAGGAAGAAATTTTTGCTGAATTTTGAGGGCTTCTTCATAATCTTCCATTTTGTCATATATCGCACGATTTTTGTTGAATTTTAAGCGATCTATGAAGAAACGAGAATGCACTCGGATAATTCCCCATATATGTATGCATCTCACTTAAATAACTGTAGATAGTGATTAAATCAATACGATCAGAAGAGAAATGTCCTTGTTCGATTTCAAGCGTCTTTTGTAAGAAATCTAAACTAATCGAATAGTTTCCCATACGAGAACGCACTATGCCAATATTGACACAAGTATGAGCTATACCAAGATGATCGGAGACGAGAGATTTATGTTGAATATTTAAAACTTTTTCAAGAACGGCATGACCACGCATCGTTCATCTATCACTAAGGAAGGTCTGAATTCAAAAGCGAAGAAAGTTAAAGCTGTTGTTTAAAAGAGAACTATCAATAGTATTTCGGGCAGATGCCGTTGACTGTCGTATACGTAATTATGGTGAGAAAACAATCTCATTTTTTTCTCCAATGAGCTTGTTAGAAAAAATTTAGGATTCAGCCATCATAAATAAACTGTTAATATGTATAGATGTCTAAGTTCGATATTCGTGTTATTGGACAAAGTACAGTGAGTGCTCGTAGAATATCAACTTTGAAAAAAAGCGTAAATTATTGTATTTTCAATTCAAATATTTGTAAACCATCTGATTTTTTTATAAAATTTCGTAACGAAAACTATGCGTAGTGTGTTTTACTCGACTCTGTTACAAATTGATTTTTAAACATCGTCATTCGAGAGCTATCAAATGATCTGGTTTTTGTGAAAACCTATTTATACTTCTGCGAATTTTTTCAAAAAATACTTCGTTACGAAATTTCATGTTATGAAAAAAGATGCATGCATATTTTTAACTCTATCAAAAATGTAATTATACCATCTTATAAGTTCGCATCATATAATGGAAATATGTCATTTTTCATTACTTAATTTTATAGATTTCGATCCTTTTATAACATAATACTATAAATGTTTTTTAAAATTTGTAATTTTTTCTGATGGTTCTTTCTGGCGCTGAAAGAGCTCGACGCTATCGAGAAAAAAAGAAGCTGGCAGGATTGAGTCAGATAATGAAAGAAAAGATCGTAAACGTAAACGATTGGTTTGTGCAAAAATATCATTACCTAAATTAAATGCATTATGTTTACGTCAACACGAAAATTTTCGTAGGTTTCGTGAGAAAACAAAGGAAAAGAAAATCAAATTGCTTCATCACCAGTTATGTTATTCTTTCCAACAAAACAAGCAAAGGCCAACACATTAAAATGAATTACGAATGTATTACCAATAAATAAAGATAAACAGATCGAATTAATTCAGCAGATAGCTCAAGATTTATACATACTGAAGTTAAACAATAGATATGAACGGATTAATCGATCATTACCGACAACTATTAAAGATAAAATTGATCAATATTATTATCGTGACGATTTCAGTTATCAAGCTTCAGGTGAAAAAGATGTAACTACTTTTAAAAAAAATGATGTTAAAAATATTTTACAAAAATGCTATCTACTTTATTCACTTCGTGAATTACATCAATTATTTCTTGAAGAAAATCCAGATATTAAAGTAGGTCGATCTATGTTTCGAGATTTACGATCATTAACTGTTTTATACAAATAATTGTTTGTGATGATACAAATTAATTATGTATGTTCAGTAAGTGCAATAAATGTGATACATTTTTTAAAGATAGAATTCAAAATAAAATTATTGATGAACTTATTATAAATAAATGTACGTTGTGGTCAACATCTACAGATGGTAAAGCTGTGAAAATCGATTATGAAGGTTCTATTCTTGAATGTGTTAAAACATTAGAAAATAAGATCAAACATTTTTGATTTCATGTCTTTGTTAAATGACAACGATCAGTTGTTTTTTGAATTAATGAAGGAAAATTTAAATGAAGAATGTTGTTTAGTACAAGTCGATTATTCCGAGAATTTTTCTATCGTCGAACAAAATGAAATTCAAAGTGTACATTGGTCAGGAAAACAATTACTATTATTTACTGCTTATGTATGGACTAAATCGACTACTTATCCAATGATTATAGTATCGAATGATCTACCACACAATAAGTATACAGTATCTAAATGTCTTGAACACATTTTAAAGTATTTGTACCATCATCGAAAGAGTTAATTATATTTAGTGATGGAAGTGCATGTCAATTGAAGTAGAGATATTTGTTTAAAAATTTGATATTTTTATTTCAATAGTTTTCAATCAAATTATCATGGAATTTCTTTGCCAATAATCATGGCAAAGGTGAGTGAAGCTAAAGCAGAATTTGAAAGTAAATTTATAGTGTCTTTGAGCAATAATTTTCTTATGCAAAAATAATTATTTAATTACGAGTAATATAAAAAGTTGTAGCCGAACCAGATGATTAGTCGTGAGGAAAGATTTCAAGGAGTAGTCGATGAACTTGAAGGAACAATTAAACGAATGGTTTATCAAGATGTTATGGTTGGTAAACTCTGCAAAAATGGTATTGATTTTCTAAATTTGGTTAAACAAAAGAATCGTTCAATTTTTATTGATGAATTACTAACCAGTGAAATTGAACATGCTTACTGTACCTGATATTCAAAAGATACATTCAATGATTGTTTTAGATGTTAATAGAATTGAATGTAAAATTTACTCAAATAGTACAGAAAAAATTACATTCAACTTCTAATATGTTTTTGTTTGTTATACATTTCTTCTTATTATGTATTAGTAGGTATTATCTATCATGTAGTTTTTGTTATGACAATAAAACTGAACTATTGAATGAAAGAAAATGTTGCTGTAATACTTGTGGATTAACTGAAAATGAATTTGTAATTCAACTACTTGAAATTTCAGATGATAAAACCTGCCTTATTCTTAAATTAAAAAAATGGTGAAACTCCGTAATGATGATATTATACATCTTTTATTTGATGCAGCTACGTTGCATCAAAAATCATTTGATATTTTAAGAGCCTGTTAAAAGCTGAACAACTTTTATATATAAAGTTTGTTTGTGTGACATCACATTTCGTAAGAAAACAGTAAAATCCAAGCTACCCTAAGAAAATTTGTCCAATTATTGAAATTTCTTAATGGACAACATTTTACTAAATAACTCAGCTATGATCAAAGAGAAATCAATGAAATTTTTACTGGTAAGAAATCTCTATAAACCTTATCTATGATAAAAATTTCAGATGGTTTACTTCTATTATCACGAAGTTAGAGAAGTGGTAATGTGGAAAAATGAAATTCTGTAATGTGTGGTCACGCCGATATATCCCTAAGAGTAACCTATTGACTTTTACCTACACGAGTAACGTATACACATATACCTGTATGGGGAACGTACAAATCTGTACCACACGGCTAGGATATAGACGTACATCCATGTGAGTTTTAATGTAGCGATGTACTCAGCAAGGTATGAATATAAATATTTACCAAATAAATACTGATGTAGGGGTATATCTCAGGGATAAGGGATACGAGTTGAAAAGATAAAGATGAAACAACATCAGCTTATGCACTATATTTTACAGTACAAAAACAAGTGAGCTTTTCAGTGCGTTAATCTATCCGTAGTCTTTCTAAATGCCGTGAAATTGCAAAGCGAAATTTGGCATACAATAATATGCCTAACTTGCAATTTGCGAAAACGAGTTAAACCTCTTTCAATAACATTAAAAAAACGAAGTGATTTCTGACGTATGAAAACATGTTCATAAGTGAGCTAGCAAATACGAGTAAAATGGCTATGAATAACGCGAAATAATGGAGTTTTTTTTAAGTCAGATTAAGATGTCGTGGATTCTACAAAAAAAACCTAATAAAAATTTCCTAAAAACGCCGCTTTTATGAATTTCTAATGCGTTTTTATGCATTTTTTTTAAAGACTTTCTCTGTCTGGTTAAGAAGAAAAAACTGCATGACTACGAAAGCATTGGGACTGTGTTTTTTTTGCCTATACCTATTTACAGTTTGTTTTGTTGTTTCTTTTCTTCTCTCTACTTCCAGACTCACAACAACAGATTTTACAGCAGCAATTTTGTGTAGGACTTCGGTTGCTTCACTGATATCATTTTGTCTTAGCTCAGAATTTATACAGTATAACCAATGAACAATCACGAGGTGTTTATGTCAAACAGTATACTCAGAAAAAATTAAAAAATATACAGACATATGATCTAAGTCGCTCTCGTTTTTATGATGATATTTTTCTTTTGGAATGAGTTTCAATACAGGAAAAAAGATAATCTTGATCATTTCTTTCGGAACAAACGAGTTAAATTATTGATAAATAGGCATGAGTCATACCTCTTAAAACCGATCACCTTTATTCAGGTAGAATGAATGAAAGAGCAGGGAAAAATAGCACACGAGGATATGAGTTTTGTGTTTTTTCTTCCTTTTTACTCTCGGCCTATCTCGTCCTCTTATTACTACTACAAGCTGCTTGGTATATAATGTGCATGGATAACAATCAATTGTGCATTTCACATTTAAATATGAAAATTAATTTCAATTATTAGGTAATGTAAGCACTTTCGAGTGTCACATTGACTCTTAACGCATACTAAAAAAGAATAATTTATTCGATCATAACAGTAGTAGTGATTCACATTAATGTGATCCTTGTACAATATGAATTATACGAAGCATCTTTTTTTAAAAGAAGACTAGTATGAGTATAAAAAAAGCCTATAAATTTATTTTTATTTAAAATGATCTTTTAACAAATGAGATTTCATAATCAAAAGGTGCACGCGTTAAACTTGTGTGATAAAATTTTCTTGAATTGATTTGTTTGTCCTTATTTGCAACATGAAAATTGTATTGTCTAATTATATTACTAAAGAAAAGAAAAAGTTCCATATTTGCTAGAGATTCACCAGGACAAGATTTTTTTCCAATTGAAAATGGAATAAATCCTACAGGACGTCGAATTGA